>ML829329.1:43325-64852 GCA_009831015.1 Picea engelmannii | reverse complement strand
TCCTGTCTGGTGCCCTGCTGGTGCATAAATGTGTTGATGCACATGCCCTTGCCTTGATGACGTTTGCATCTCTATATGATGTGGATGGCGATATACAACAACTGTAGGAATTTGTTCTTTTTTCTTCAAATCTGCAACACTTTCTGTCTTTGAGTCAATGACCTCCTTAGCTTCCTGATTATGTCCTTGTTATAGTTTTTCTTCATCTCCTTCTGTAGACTCTGCCTCTGATTCAACTTCAGACTGGGCAATAACTTCTTTGCTATCTTCCATGGGTCCATCTTTCTTAATAAGAGACACATCCTGCAATGTGATTTTCTTTTTCTTGTACCACAACTTTAAAAACTTCTTTTGCACATTAATATTAATGGTACCCACTGATTCTGTCCAAGGATATCCTAAAACAATATCCACTTCATCCATATCCATAGCATAAAAATCTGAATGCAACACATATTTATCCATGGTAATATTCAAATCTTTAAAAATTTGAACATTTTCACCCTCAACATCTATGCTTTGAATATTCTTTATTGGAACTTGCAATCTATTAACCAACTGAACATTGATAAAATTATGCATGCAACTAGGGTTAATAGAAACAATGATATTTTCTTTATGAATACAACCATGAACCTATAATATAGATTTTTCACCTGAAAATATACTCTTGGTTTTCTTTTTATCCTGATTTTCTCCATGAGACCACTTGTATAACAATATTTTTTCAAATTGTACATTGGAAAGTCTCATCATCTCCTCATAATCAAGTGATTTCCACCAAATGGCAGCATCACCTTGCAATTTGAGAACTACCCAATGGGGCCAAGTATCTTCCCATACTGATTTTCTTTCTTTAATGAATGATTCAATACTAGGGCCATCACATTTCCCTGTAAAATACATCTTACTATGAAAAAACCCCAAAAAATAGATCAATAAGTTACGACAAAAAATCGTGGTTGTTTTCAGAAAAACCCTGAAAAACTGCAGAATTTAAAACGCTCATAACTTTACTTCCCGAACTTCGTTTCGGCTGATTTTTTTTTTAAAATTGGGTATTTTCCGAGAGGAATTCAAATAACCAATTTTTTTTTTCCAAATTTAGATCGTAAAACTTTATATCTGAACCTGAAGTGCACCGCCCTCTTTTTCTTCCCTAAAAAAAAAAAATCTGCAAAAAGAGAAAACAAATCTTCCCTTCTTTGGCCAAGGAAAGTGCTTTGATACCAATTGTTAAGTACCTAAACCAGATCTACAAATATACTTCAGAAATAATCAAGAATAAACCATAAACCATTCACCATAACAATGAACACAAGAAATATCCAAAACCCTTGAGGTAGGGTAACACCATATATTAATCCTTATGGAAGGATAAAACTCCTCAAGCGATCCTTGCTTGTACAATCACAATATTCTTCACTATATTTCATTACATTGCCTAGAATTCTTTATATAGCTCTCCCTATCTTCTAGGAACTTTCTAGAGAGCCTTCTCACATTTATTACATCCAAATACCATAGTGGGCCTTTATTAATATAGTGGACCTAGTCCACCTTACATTGAATGACCACATTCTCATATATTAAATGACTTCCACTAATAACACATAACTACATTCTCATTGGGTACCTTTCTAGGTACCCCATATTACCTCCCTAGGTATACCACAACAAGAGGTTCTATCAGTTCTTCAATTACAGTTTCTTGAGCCCTTTCTTTTCTTTTCCTTCTATAGATTTGGGCAAGTGAGGGTTTTGAAGATATGGGTTTTTGAGAGGATTGATGGTTTTCATATGCATGGGGGATAGTAGAACTAGAAGGCCGACCCATCTCAGGTGTAGGAGCAGAGGGGACATAATATATTTCTACTTCAAATGGGAGAGTAGGAGGGTCAACAGGAGGTGGTATATCAGATGAGGGAACAAAGGAGTCAATAAGAGATTTTGCAATTTTCTTCTTAGAGGCTTTGTGTTTAGGAGGATAAGGGGGAAAATCAATATGTGTTGAAAATACTAAGACAACTGAGAGATAGGGGGGGGTGAATCGGTTGTTACTATGCTTAAACAATTTATGACTATTCAAACAATTTTTAATCTCTTCCAAGTGACCATCAATATTATACAACATATGAACAACATGAATAATGAACATCAGTCACACATAGGATATACACAGAGACAAATTTTCACAAGGAAACCCATAAAGGGAAAAAACCTCTTTTTCTTCAAATGATAGGCAGTCTTTTAAGTTATGTACATCAACTATGTTTGAGCACCAACTCAAAGTGAGGCTACTACCTCTATTTTAGAAACTCCAACTTGTTGAGAGCACCAACTCTCTGGTTTCTCCAGAACCCACTAAAAGGAAGCATGAACTCCCTAAATGTTCCAACACCAACTGGACTTATACAAGCACTAACATCTATACAAAAAACTCTGTGTTTTCCCTAGCACCACCCTGCCACCCTGTTTTCTAGCCATAACTAGATGGAAGACACAACTTCCAATATTCAAGCACCAACTTGAATATCGGAGGACCACAGTCCTCCCTAGCACCACCCTACCTTCCTGGTTAAGAATAAATGATTGAATAACAAATAATATATGTGTCTCACTTCTTACCCCTTCTTCTCTGTTCTGCAATTCTTCTCTACTTCTATCTGTTTTGCAATTCTACTATGCTTCAAATGTTTTTCAATTCTACTCTTGATTCTATGTTTTTAGCATATGTTTCACATTCCTAAGTTTCTTCCTTTCTTACATTTCAACTCATTTTCACTATGAACAACTCACCCTGCACAATCATAGCATCTCATTTTTATGCCCACTCCCTCTTTAGTTACACCTCGAATCTCCTAGGAAAAGAAAAATGCCTCAGCAAATGAGTCGCCAACCATTCAAGAATCATGATTCATTTGAGCTAACTGAATCATAACTGAAAAATTAATCATGAAGAGCAACAATATCCCTTCTATCAACTTTCCAAGTATCCCACACCGTTGGATTACAAGCGCAGGGTATCATGTTGATTTCGTGATTTCGCATTTCGATATTCTTGTGATGGGATTTCTCGACACTCCATGTTGTGATCTCCAAAACTCTGAAAATAAAATAGGTTAGCTAGATTAGATCCTTCCCTTATTGTGACCATCGACGGTGACCTAGCACTTATCCACAAAGAGCTTCATGATTCACAACTTCGGGACTCTTGTGATGAAGATTCTCGACTCTTTATGTCACAATCACTAAAATGGAGCTTCAATGGACTGGCTCCTTCCCTTTTCATGACCATCGACGGTGACCAAGCACTTATCCACAAAGCGCACTTCGTGATTCACAACTTTTTTCATGAGTCTCCTTGACTCCTCCAACTCTCGGTATTTGAAACTTTGAAATGGAGCTAGATCAACGGTCCACACTCTCCCTTTGATCGACAACTCAGATTAATTCATAGCTTCACATATCACAAGTTTTTACACCATGCTCTGTTGACTCCTCCAATTTTCAATTCAACAAAATTATAATCGATCACCACGTGTCCTCAACAATAGACGGTCATCCTGCTTTCGGGACTTTGTAATCCCTCTTCATCTTGTACTTAAAGAGTGTGCTCCTTCTTCTAGATCCAATGATGGTCAATCCTCACACTCAAATCCAACATATGATATTTGTTCTCCTCTTTTGCGTGTTCCTCCTATCTGTATTCAAATCAGACGGTCATCGGGAATTCTGAGTGGGTGATCCAATGATCATTGTTGATATTCACTTTTAATATTGCCATGCCATCATCGTTTCCTTGCTGATCATGTTGATCTTACCATCAATTCATTGCGTTGTTGATCATGTTGATCTCACCATCAATGAAAAACATGTTGCTTGCATCTTCTGTCTATAATTATGCCAATAATCTCCCTCGTTTGCATTGATGGAAACCTTGATCTTGAAGAACCTGAAGAACTACACTCTGCACTCTCTGCCTAGACTGCTACTCTACCTGCTAAACATCCATCCAACCATACCACTATAGCATCCTTGCCACACTCCTTAACTGCAGTCCGCAATCTCTGTCTGGACTGCTACTCTACCTGTTGAACATCCATCCAACCATACCACTGTAGCATCCTTGCCACACTCCTTACCACACTTTTTTTCCCCCTTTGTCATCAATGTCAAAGAAGAAACATGCTCCCCCTGATATGTTTTCATACATATCAAAGGTATTAGATATGTGATAGTCACATACTCCCCCTGACAAGGTGAACATATTAGAAAAAAGAAGATATAACCCCCAACTTTTGACGAAGATATCCAAAAGGTGTTGTTGCTAACAGTTTAGTAAAGATATCAGCTATCTGTTTTGTAGAAGGAATATAATTCACCTGAAAAAATCTATTTGTAACCCGTTCTCTGAGAAAATGATACTTTATTGGTATATGCTTAGACTTTGAATGAAGTACAAGATTCTTAGAGAGACTGATGGCACTGGTGTTATCACATTGGAGTGGAATGCAATCAGTATAAGTTACCTTCAAATCTGTAATTGTTTGTATCATTCATAAAATTTGTGTGCAACAGGTAGCAATAGAAATGTACTCTACCTCTATATTTGATATGGAAATGGATCCCTACTTCTTACTAAGACATGATATTAACGAGTTAGCCAGGAAGAATTCTCCTCCACTATTGCTCTTTCTCTCATCCACATAGTTTGCCCAATCAACATATGAATAAGAAGTTAACTAAAAGTTCTGATTTCTAGGATACCACAAACCATAAGTCATTGTTCCCTTCAAGTACTTGAATATCCTGGTTACAACTACTAAATGACTTTGTTTAGGAACATACTGATAACGACCTACCATTCCAACATCTTGCATTATATCAGGACAAGACGTTGTGATGTATAGAAGACTGCTTATCATTGATCGATATGTCCTTTGATCAACATCGAGTGAAATATCATCTTTACTGAGCTTGCAACCAACCACCATAGGTGTACTAACAGGAGAATAATCTTCTATCTGAAATTTCTTCAACATCTCTTTCAAATATTTTTCTTGAGAGATAAATATTCCTGCAAAGATTTGATTTAGTTGTAAACCAAGAAAGTATGGCAATTATCCTATCATGTGCATCTCAAACTTTGTTTGCATAGAGTTATAAAACCATTGGATAGAGGATTCATTAGTACAACAAAAAATAATATCATCTACATAAACCAAAACAACTAGTAAATTATCACCTTTAGACTTAATGTAGATATTGTTGTCAACAATACCTTTCTTGAACCCTTTGTCTTGTAAAAATTTGTCCAGTCTATAATACCAATCTCATGGTGCTTGTTTCAGTCCATATAAAGCCTTCTTCAGCTTGCAAACATAATCAGGATTATCTATCAATGAGAATCCTTCATGTTTCTCCATATATACTTCTTCCTCTAGATCTCCATTAAGAAATGTTGACTTAACATCCATCTGATAAACTTTAAAGTTCTTATGACATGAATATTCAAGAAACATTCTGATGGCTTCCAATCTTTCCACTGGTGCAAAAGTTTCATCAAAATCTTGACCTTCAACTTGTGCATACCCTTTACAGACCAATCTGGCTTTATTTGTAACAACTTGTCATTTTTCATTCATTTTATTCTTGAACACCCATTTGGAACCTATTGCATTCTTATCTTCAGGTCTAGGAACAAGCTCCTAAGTATTGTTCTTCTCAATCTGATCAAGCTCTTCATTCATAGCTCTAATCCAATCATCATGGTTGTTGGATTCATCAAAATTTTTAGGTTCAATCATAGATAGAAAAGCAACCTGAGATTGTTCTGAGTCTTTAACTAATTTCCTTCTTGTCTGAACTCCTTAATTTATATCTCCAATTATCTGTTTTTCAGGATGATTCTTTATAACAATTCTGAGAGGTGGTTTTGTTTCTTTTTGTTGATTTATGTTAGCCAGATTATTCGTATCTTCATCTAATTCAGATTCTTCCCTTTCTGATCCTTGGAACTGTTCATCTTCATCTTCAACTATATCTTTTGTGCTTGGTTCAACACTACTTACATTTCTAATTGGGACTTCTGTTTCAACTTTTATGTCAATACAATGAACCAATTTATGCAGCCTCTTATTGTAGCATATGTACCCTTTATTGTTTGTAGCATAACCTAAGAAGATACCTTCATTAACCCTATCATCATATTTGCCAATATTTTCATCATTATTCTTGATATAACATTTACTCCCAAAGACTTTAAAATGCTTGATTGAAGAAGGTATTCCAAACCATAGTTCTTAAGGAGTCTTGTCACTGTGTGGCCTGAGATGAGCTTTGTTAAGAATATGAATAGTTGTATGAATTTCTTCCACTCAATATGTTTGAGAAATATTCCTTTCATTCATCATTGATCTTTCCATCTACTAAACTGATCTATTATGCCTCTCAACTACTCCGTTTTGTTGTGGAGTTCTTGGAATAGTATATTCTCATTTGATTCAATGTTTATCACAAAAATCTTTCAAGTTCCATGAACTAAACTCTCCTCCTCTATCAGACCTTACTGCCTTCAATCTTTTTCCTGTTTGATTCTCAGTCAAATCCTTAAACACTTTGAATTTTTCAAATGCTTCAAATTTTTCCTTCAAAATGGCAACCCATGTTAGTCTAGAATAATCATCAATAATCAACATAAAATAGGTTTCTTTTCCTGTACCTTATTTTCTTGATGGTCCACATAAATCCATATGTACTAACTGGAGAGGTTTTTTTGTTGAAGGAAAGTTTTTAGATTTGAACTGAGTGTGAGTAAGCTTTCCAATCTAGCAAGGTTTACAAATAGAGTCATAAGGCTTTGATATCTTTGGAAGATATTTTACTACCCCATTGTTTCTGAGATTGATTATATGATCAAAATTTAGGTGTCCAAGTCTCCTATGCCATAGCCAACTTTCATCATATTTGCTTAAGTGGTATTATTCTTTTTCTTCTTCTAACACATAGACATTGTTTTATGTTCTTATCCCTTTTGCAACTAGTTGTCCTGAATTCAAATACTTTATTTTACAATATTTAGAATTAAAAACAACTTCACACCCTTTGTCACAAACTTAACTGACACTTATTAGATTATGTTTCAGACCATCTACAAACAACACATCTTGATCTTTTCCTTTTCCATTACTTAGGCTTACCATTCCTTCAACTTTTATTTTTCCTGGTGCATCATTTCCAAAAGGTATATTCCCAGATTTGTTTCCACTTAGAGTTTGAAACTTAGTTTTGTCTCTAGTCATATGTTTGGAACATCCATCGTCAATATAACAAGGATTCTTTTGTATTTGGGCTGATAACACTAATCCACACTTGTCATCTTCTTTCTTCTTCCAAACCTTGAAATTTTCAGCAGCAGGATTCAGATATGGCTTATAGTTCCTTAAGCGACAGTCTGTAGCTTTATGTCCGTAATTATGGAAGTTGTAACATTTTGGTTCACTGAATAACAGATCATAATGATTTTTATGCTCATAACTGTTGTTATATTTCACATGCATCCTTCTCCTATTCATCACATGATTTATAGTCTGTGATTGTTTGTTTCTTGGCTATCTCAATATTTGTGGTGGCAGATAATTATTCCTTGAATAACTTGATTGCTCATATCTAAATCTTAAAGAACAAGCTATAGCTTTGTGACAAAGTTAGAAAAAAAAAACAATATCCATAGAAAAATCCTTTGTACCTGGAAAAATACTGTCTTCTTTGAGTGGGTCGATTTCTTTCATGTTGATAGTTTCTCTGATCTACATATTCGGTTCTAGTACTTTTTGTTTCATTCTTTCTTGGTGGCTGATTTTCTTTCTTTGTTTCTACAGAGTGGTTGTTGTCAATGGTTGTGGATTTGACACACTTGATGGGTTCTGTATTACATGGATGATCACTACTTGATCATTCTTCATAGCCCAAGCCAGCTTTCAACTTTGGATTCCTTTGTTTATTTAGAATTGAAGTTAATTCTTCTGAGCCTTTAATACTTGACAGATTTTGGTGATACAATCCCTTAAAATTCTCCATTTATTTTATGTTTTTTACTATCTCTTCTTCTAAGGCTTCACACCTCACTTTCTTCTCGGATAACCGTTGTTTCAGAATGTCTTCTATTTTCTTTGACTCTTCTAACTCCACTTTTAGTAGAGAAAATTCTTCATCGAGTTTTTTATCATTCATTTTAAACTGCATCAACAACTATTTTTGCTTTCTCTTCTCACATCTGAGTCTGTCAATTTCTTCCAAAACACTGATTAATTCACCTTCCATATCCACCACAGCTTCTTCATCATCCATTTCACCTCCTAAATGTTCATCATCAAGATCTCCCATAGCCATAAGCATAAAAGCATTCACTTTGTCTTCACAGGATGAACCACTATCTATGTCTTCTGAGGAGTTGTCATAGTTTGCACACAAAATTTTATTTTTACTACATTTATTAAGGTTGTATTTCTTTTTATCATCAGAGTTCTGGTCCTTTTTCTGGGGAGGACACTTAGATTCAAAATGACCTATCTTACCACAGTTAAAACATTTGAAGGGGAGCTTGCCTTGATATTTTCCTGATCCTTTCTTTAACCTTATCATAATTGTTTCCTCAATATCATCTAATTCTGAATCAATATTCTTGTCTTCTTTAAATAATGTTTCTCTAGTGATGGATTTATCTCTGCTAATTCTCATTTCATATGCAGTTAGAGTTCCTAGGAGTTGATCAATAGTCAGAGTTTTAATATCATTTAGTTCTTCTATTGCAGAGACTTTTGGATTAAATTTATCAAGCAGAGATCTTAAAATCTTCTAAACTAAAAATGATTCTTCAATTTTCTCACCAAGACCCTTCATGGCATTCACAAGCTCTTCAACTCTTAAAAAATACATGCTGACTATTTCATCTTCATTCATCTTTATTTGTTCAAATTTCAATCTATATGTTTGAAGTTTGGCATCTTTTACTTTCTCATTTCCTTCATAACTACTAATAAGTTTATCCCACATTGCTTTGGAAGTTTCAATATGAATCACCTTTACAAACTCATCTTTAGCAAGTCCATTCAAGATAGCATTCATTCCCTTGGCATTAAATATAAATTCTAACTTATCATCCTTGGAAGCTAGCACAACATGCTTTACACATCCAGTCTCTACTACATCCCAAACATCAACACCTAAGGTTATTAAGTATGTTCTCATTCTAATCTTCCAGAAGGAAAAATTTGTTCCATCAAAGAGAGGAGGCTTATTGGCTGAAGTCCCTTCATGACTTTTCATGTTTAAGCTTATAGATATACCTTTAAATAAAGGAAACAGATCTGATAACAATTGTTGAAAATACTAATAGAACTGAGAGGGGGGCAGGGGTGAATCAATTGTTACCGTGCTTAAACAATTTATGACTCTTCAAACAACTTTTAATCTCTTCCAAGTGACCATCAATATTATAAAACATATGAACAACATGAATAATGAACATCAGTCACACATAAGATATACACAGAGACATATTTTCATGAGGAAACCCATAAAGGGAGAAAACCTCTTCTTCTTCGAATGATAGTCATTCTTTTACATTATGTACATCATCTATGTTTGAGCACCAACTCAAAGTGAGGCTACTACCTCTATTTTACAAACTCAAACTTGTTGAGAGCACCAACTCTCTGGTTTCTGTAGCACCCACTAGAAGTAAGCATCAACTCCCTAAATGTTCCATCACCAACTTGACTTATACAAGAACCAACTTGTATACAGAAAACTCTGTGTTTTCCCTAGCACCACCCTGCCACCCTGTTTTCTAGCCACAACTAGATGGAAGATATAACTTCCAATATTCAAGCACCAACTTGAATATCAGAGGACCACAGTCCTTCCTAGCGCCACCCTACCTCCTTGGTTAAGAATAAATGATTGAATAACAAACAATACAAGTGTCTCACTTCTTACCCCTTCTTCTCTGTTCTACAATTCTTCTCTGCTTATATCTGTTCTAAAATTCTTCTATGCTTCAAAATGTTTCTCAATTCTACTCTTGCTTCTATGTTTTCATCATCTGTTTCACATTTCTAAGTTTCTTCCTTTCTTATATTTCAAATCATTTTCACTCCAAACATCTCACCCCACACAGTCATAGCATCTCATTTTTATGCCCACTCACTCTTTAGTTACACCTTGAATTTCCTAGAGAAAATAAATTCCTCAGCAACTGAGTCACCAACCGTTCAAGAATCATGATTCAGTTTAGCTAACTGGATCATAACTGAATATTTAATCATGAAGAGAAACAATAGCTCTTCGATCATCTTTCCAAGTATCCAACACCATTGGATTACAAGCATAGGGTATCGTGTTGATTTTGCGATTTTTCATTTCGGTATTCTTGTGATGGGATTTCTCGACACTCCATGTCGCAATCTCTAAAACTATGAAAAGAAAATATATTAGTTGGACTAGATCCTTCACTTCTTGTTACCATCGGCGGTGACCTGGTGCTTATCCACAAAGCTCTTTATGATTCACAACTTCGAGACTCCTATGATGAAGAGTCTCGACTCTTTATGTTGCAATTGCCGAAATGGAGCTTTGTTGGACTGTCTCCTTCCCTTCTCATGACCATCGACAGTGATTAGTCACTTATCCACAAAGTGCGCTTCGTGATTCACAACTTTTGTCATGAGTCTCCTTGACTCCTCCAACTCTGGGTATCTGAAACTTCGAAATGGAGCCAGATCAAGAGTCCACACTCTCCCTTTGATCGACGGCTTAGATTAAGTCACAGTTTCACATATTGCAAGTTTCCACACCATGCTCTGTTGACTCCTCCAATGTGCAAGTCAACGAAATTCTAATCACTCGCCACGTGTCCTCCTCGACGATGGATTACCCTCCTCCTTTTAGGACTTTGTAAGCCTGCTTCATCTTATACTTAAATATCATGCTCCTTCTTCTAGATCCAACGATGGTCGGTCCTCATGCTCAGATCCAATGTCTGAGATTTGTTCTTCTCTTTTGTGTGTTACTCCTATTTGTATTCAAATCTAACAGTCATTGAGAATTCTGAGTGGGTGATCCAATGATCACTGTTGATATTCACTGTTAATATTGTCATGCCATCATCACTTCATTGTTGATCGTGCTGATCTCACCATTAATTCACTACACTGCTGATCATGCTGATCTCGCCATCAATGACAAAAACCCTACCTGGATCTTTTGTCTATAAATATGCCAACAATATGGTAGTTTGATACAAACAAGAAGGCAGGCCAAAATTTCCCTTCCTTTTTCAACTACTCAAGCACTATAAGTTTGATGAGAGCATGATAAAAAATAGAATTTTGAAGCTTCTCAGGTTTTCTTTGTGCAAAAGAAATAATCTTTTGTAAACTTTTGAAGAGGAAAAAGGATAAGTCTATCTCTTTCTTACTAGTGAAATGGAGGAGGATATTAAAATGATACTACAACACCTAGTTGTATCTTCCTTCACATGTGAAAAACCTATGAATGATGAAAAACAACTTGTCACAGTCTTCTATCAGCCATTTCCTAGGAACACCTCTCACTAGATCAACTCCTCTATGCTCAGGTCTGATCATGTCTTGGCACCAGTCTTCCTTTTCGATTTTTTTTGGTTTGAACCATTGCTCCCCTGTCCTAGGGATTTCTGTCACTTAAACAATCATATATGTTGTCACATGGATTTATAGTGGACCATTTTTTGTTTTTCCATCCCTGTAATTCTATACAAAATCCCTTGATACCTCCAGATGGTATCCTTCCAGCTTCTGGAAAAATCTCCAGCAACCCAATCATTTGAAGGAGTCCACATGAATCATGTCTTTCTCAATCAGTGAAGTATATGTAGTCTTGAATCTGACCAGGGAGCACGACCTTTTCCTAGGTATGGGGTCCTTCCTTGGTGCCATGAGAGAGAGGAAGACCATCTTCAATTGTTCTGCACAATTAATGGTGAGAAAAAATATCCCAAAAGAAGAATATATGAAAACCTTGAGACCTTTTGATGAAAAAATACAACTATGGAAGAGGGCATTATTTCTTTGATGAAGGTCACAATAGCTCAGGCACACCTCCTTTTAATAGTTTCTTCATGCAAAAATTCAAATTTCAAAATGAGACCTTTTCCCTCCGAGTTCGTAGCACACCACACACTGAAATGATGCTATGCGCTAACAACAGGAGCTGAGTTGGTATAACCTCCAACACAAAAGTACGCAAATGCATTACAGACTCACCATCATGAAGTGGAATGATATATAACGATCAAATCATGACTTGAGAGAGATATGATAACTTTTACAAAGACCAAAACTAACTTATATGACCACGATTCATGTGAAAGGAGATAAATGATTTAAAATTTGACCCAAAAAGAATGAGGATAATGAATATGACAACCATTGAGTCATTTTTACCCTATGTGACATGACTCATATTGCTGATTGGACTTATGAAGGGCATATTTTATTAAATGACTCATGACATAAAAGCTATAAAAATTTCCTAAGACAAGAATAAAAAGGGATTTGTATTGGGAGATAACACTAAGTTTGAAGCCTCAACCTTAGATGACGTCAAATTAGATGACATTCAATTCAAGAGGCTTGATCCACATAAGGTGTTAGAAAATCATTTGTCTCAGTTTAACATGAAGAGATACATCTATGGAGATTCACCTTATGTTGAAGTTTTCACAGGAGTTAGATCATATGATGAAGTCATATCCAGATTTCAAAGTATTCTTGAAGATGAACACTTAGGTTTTATCAGCCTCCAAAAGCACAGAAGGATCAATTTACCTAAGATATTGTAGCTACAAAAAATTCTTAGGCCAACTTCACAACCACCATCATCAAATCCCAAGGAACATGACTTGCCTGAGGTCAAAACTAAAGAAGTGGAAAAGACACTAGAAATATTTCCAAAGGATACAACAATTATAGGTATATCAATACCAGGTAAAAATAATCAAGAATCATTAGCATTGTTTGAAGCTTTTATGAAACATGGGCATACGTTTCCTCATTTATTGAAAAACACTGAAACTCCTATAAATGATATAACAAATCAAGGGGAATCTAATACACTTTCCATTCCCATACCATCGTTAAACCCCTTAGCAACAAGTTCCAATTTACCATGTTCAGAGGTTATAAATATATATGACCTGATACGTATTGAATTGAAATATATGCCTTCATCATATTTATTCTTCACTAAGAAAAGTAAATATATTATATGAAGAGAATCTCAACAGAATGAGGGAGTAATTACAAATAAGAAAAGAATGGTATATGATGGACAAGGATAGAGTGACCCTGAATTTGTAAAGAAATTAGCAGATGGACTAGGGGCATTTTCAACAACCAACTTATGGTTAGTGGATCATTTGAGAAAACAACTTGACCAGAAGAATATCTTGATGGAGAATTTTCATAATGATATGAAATAGATAGAAGTCATTGCTAGAGAAAATATCAATTCTGAAATCAATCAAGTCAAATAGGGTTTTGAGCAGCAGATCAATCAATTAGAGGAGAAATTGAAGATAAGTTCTTAGAATCAACACTTGAGTAAAAACATGGTGTCCTAGAAAGATATATTCATAAATCAATTGCAAGCTCAAATAATCACAATTCAAATCATAGTAATTGATATTTCTACCTTCAAGAAACAAGCATTAGAAATAAATGAGAGATTGCATATTGTTCAAGAAAACTTCTATGAAAGTTTGCATACTATCCAAACATATTATCATGTAATCAATGGTGCATTACAAAGTATTGACGACAAAGAGAAGGAATATATTATGGCTAAATCCAAATTTCAGGAACTTATAGGGTGGAGGCAAAGTCTCAATATACCAGGAGTTGTTCCTTTTTCAGAAATTAAGCAGATAAAATGAGAAATAGCCTTAAATTCTTAGGAAAAAAATCTCGAAGAAAGTAAAAGGCTAGATAAAAGCAAATAAATATTTTCTTGATTCTCTTTTAGTTGTAGATGCATAGATGGAAGCAATTGATATCATTAATATTCATGTTTTTATTGGGCATGTTGAGATTGAGAAGAAAAACAATATATGAAGAAAAACAAAGAGCACATGAAAGTTTTTATATTACAATTCAATCATGTCGACTTGCAAATCTTAAATGATCTTTTGGTGAAACAAAGTCTACAACATCAAATCACTCAACATGCGACAGTAAAAATTCAAATAAATCTTTTAGTGGTACACGAAAAGGTTTTTTCCTTTGAATTAAATGTGTATTGAACCCCACAAGTTTGTTATTGTATTATTAGATATGTATTCACAAAACAAGGATCACCAAAAGACAATTACACCCAAGAGAAAATAAAGGAAGAATGAATCACCAACGAGCAAAGGAGATCCTAGAAAATGGACAAATGTTCAAAATATTTGTAATATTTATTTAGTTTATATTTTATTATATTTTGAGAACTAATGACGTGGAAGTCTAACCACTTTTTGTTAAGACAATTTTGTATAAATAAGAAGATTATAGATGTAATCGAGGATTCTTTTGGCCAAAATATAGAAGAGAACTTCATACCAATTTCTGAGAAAAGACAAAGATTCTACGTTTCATTTCTTTGAGTTATGTGCTTTTTGTGTATTTTGTTTTTGCCATAACCTCATTTTATTCACTCTATGATTCTTAAAGATTGAAATAATATAATTTAGTAATACATATACTATGGTCCATATAATTGGAAATCTATTCAGCTACAACTTTTCCTCTGTTATTAATGTGAGTAAAATAAGATCTGTATCTGCATGGATCTCATCATTTCATTTCATTTTTTAAGATATATTCTTCATGATTCTTGTATTGCGGATAAGGTAAGGTTTATCAACATTGGATACCTTACCTTGTTTGACAATTTTGTTTAATCATTTCTACTTTTTGTTTCTTCAATATTTATATAAAATCAAAGAAAGAGATATTTCTTTCGTGTTTTATAATCATTAAGTTATTTGAAGTTCCATCTTAAAATTTAATAAATACACAAAAGATGGTGGTCTCTCACAGTTCACTCACATCTCATAAATATCTCAACCCAACGGATATTCTCCTACATACATCCCGAATTTTCCACCAACTCTCTTCCTCTTGACTTTCCCAACCAAAGGAATGCACCATTCGTATATCAGGGATAACCCAAGGGATGTAACATTTTTTTTATCAAGGATAACCTAAGGGATGTACCATCCATTTATCAGGGATAACCCAAGTGATGTACCATCCCTTTTTCATGGTTAAACCAAGTGATGTACCATCTTTTTATCATGGATAACCCACGCAATGTTCCATTCATTTATCAGGGTCTCTCTCACACAGGTATATAGAATATATATGCTAGGAACTTAAGGGAAAGTACTTCTAGGAAAACTATCAAGAAAGAAACAATAACACTTGTTGTTTCAGTGAAACTCACACATGAGTTCACTCTTCAGTCATAGAAATCAGGCTCTTCAGTTCTCCAGCTCTAGCTCACTCCAATTATGTTCCAAACTTTTCCCTCCTATGGCCACACCCCCTCCAAACTCTCTTTTCAATCCCAAACTTCACTAACTTCTCAAACTACTCAAATTGTTGTTAATTCTCTCAACCCATAGAAAATCCCTCTCTTTTTATTGCCTTCCTTTACACACACTCTTCCCCAACTTGATTGTACTCAACCCCCATGTGCCCAATAAATTCAGGATGTGACCACTCACACCCACCCTCTTACATGTATTCAATGATTGGAATTGAAAAAACTCAATCATAAAGATGTGAGCACTCACACCCACCCTCTTACATGTATTCAATGATTATATTTGTGAACACTTAATCAGAAATCAAAAGGTTCATATACAATAACAGATTTAGGAAAATGGGTTAAATCTATAAACATGAGTAACTCCCCCCTTGGATCCCTCTTGGACATTATCCTAGACACTCCCCTCTCTTGTGGATTAATCTATACCCCATCTCTTGTCCATGTCCCCTTAGCAAATGGAATTACCTATTATTATTAAAACATTGAAATACAATTCACATATTACATCGCTTGGTTGTAGCCACATATTATATCTACATAACTATTAATCGAACTGAGCATTATAATGGGGATGTTACATTCCCCCTCCCCTATGGTATTTCATGGTCATTGGTGCACTCTATGTTGATATACATATATGGAAATTTACATCACAATACTTAGAAATACGTTTTTTGAAATTTAACAACTCTAGCAACAAATCCAACCAAAATCTCATGTTCCTCTCAACTCGTTGACCCAAGGGATGCACCATTTGTTTATCAGGGATTAACAAGGGATGTACCATTCGTTTATTAGGGATAACCCAAGTAATTTTTCATTCATTTATCAAGGTCCCCAGGGCAGTTGGCCAGAACTCTGAGATGTGGTTCCAGAAATCTAGTTGGTCAAAACAGAGCCTTGCATTTTGTCCTCTTCAGAACTGTAAACAATTTGTGGGTATTTCGCCCAAATGTTTTCTTCATTCTCCCATGTAGCATCTCCAGGATCATAGTAGGTCCATTTAACCTAAACCAAGCCTGTTTCTTTGTTCTTGAGCACTTTGAATTTCCAGTCCAAGATGCATACTGGTTCCACCCGAAAATCCCCTTCCCGCTCTACCTAGATCACATTCCAATCAATGAAATGATTATCATGAGGTATGTACTTTTTAAGTAATGATACATGAAATACAATGTGCGCTCTCATGGATGGAGGAAAATATAACATGTATGCAACTGGCCCTATATTTTCAAATATTTCAAAAGGACCACAATATCTTGTTGCCAACTTTAGGCAGCTTCCTAATATTAACAAACTTCTCTTTTCCTTTACTTTCAAAAACACATGTTCTCAATAACAGAGTTATTGAGAACTCTGTTATAGATAATAATAGAGTTCTCAATAAATTTTAATGAGAACTCTGTTATTGTCTATATAAGTTTTCTTCCTATCCTAGGCATCCTTCAAATTCTGCTTAATCCTTTCCATCCGATCTTCCATTTCTTTTATCAATTTTGGAGCAACAACTTCTCTGTCTATTGGATTATCCCAACTCACTAGGGTGTTACATTTCCTACCATACAATGCCTCAATTGGAATCATTTTGAAGGAGGATTGATACCCATTGTTGTAGGAAAATTTAGCTAAATGGATATAATCTTCCCACTTTTCTAGTTGATCCATCACATACATTCTAAGCATGTCCTCAATTATTCTTTTAGTCCTTTATATTTTCCCATCGGACTCTAGATGATACATTGTACTAATATTTAAATTTGTTCCAAAGCCCTTGAAAAAACCTTTCCAAAAATTGGAAGTGAACTTTGGATCAATGTATGAAACTATTTCCTTAGGCACTCCATGTAGCCTAGCAACTTCTCTCATATAAATATCCTCAATATTTGATGCATTGTGTGCAGTCTTTACTGGAATCAAATGCATTTCTTTAGTCAACGTATCCACCACCACCATGATGGAATCATGCTACTTCATTGTTTTGGGAAGCTTACTAATAAAATAAAATGAGACAAGTTCCCACTTCCATTCCAGAATGGGAAATGGTTGTAGCAAACCTGTTGGGTGTCTATGTTATGTATTTACTTTTTGACATTCCATACATCTGGCTATGTAATTATCCACTTCTTTTTTCATTCCTGGCCAAAACTATTCGCTTCTTACTGTTGCAATTGTTTTATGATATCCTGGGTGCCTGAAATATATCACAATGTGCATCTCCTTCAACAATGTATTTTTTATCTCCCCAGAATTCAGCACATACACCTTACCTTTGTACATGCAAATTCCATCTTCTTTCAACTCATAATAATTAAATTTCTACTCAAAATTTCCTTGTTGTAATGTCTCTTTTATTTTTAAATAATTCATATCTAAATTTTCTACTGCAATAACTTTGTCTTTCAGATATGTCCTATACATGCTAATGTTTTCTATATACACTTCATGAGATATATTGTTAAGTGCATCAACCACTTGATTTTACTTTCCCTTTATGTTCTTAATTTTGAAGTCATGTTCACTCAAAAATTCCAGCTATCTAGTTTGCCTAGAATTTAGTGTTTTTTGTCTAAGCAAATGCTTCAGACCACTGTGGTCTATCCTTAGCTCAAATTTATTACCCATAAGGTAATTCATCCACATTTTTAATCCATGTACAATCACTTCTAGCATAATTCATGGGTAGCATAATTCCTCTTGTTCTCTTTTAATTTTCTGGACTCATAGCATACCACATGATCCTTTTGACTAAGGACTCCACCAATCTCTTCCTTGCATGCAACAGTGCACACAATAAAATATTTGTTTGGATCTACAATCTTGAAGATTGGAGCACTTGTAAATATTCTTTCAACTGTTGAAAACTCTCTTCACACTTGGAAGTCGATTCAAAATTCACACCCTTCTTTTGCAAAGAAGTTATTGGACTTGCAATCTTTGAAAAACCTTTTATGAATCTTTGGTAATAAACGAAAATACCTGTGAATGATCTGACCTCTGTCATATTATTTGGCATTAGTCATCCTCTAATGGCCTTTGTCTTCTCAAGATCCACTTCTATCCATGTTGTTGATATTATATGCCTCAAGTAGTGAATCGTCTTTTGATAAAATATGAACTTACTTAGCTTAGCATATAATCTGTGCTCTCTCAAAACTTGTAACATCATTCTTAAATGTTCTCATGTTCCTCTTCTTATTTATAGTAGATGAGTATATCATATAAGAACACAATCAAAAAAATTTCCAAGTATTCCCTAAACACTCCATTCATCAGACACATAAAAAAATTTGGGGCATTTGATAGTCCAAATCACACTACCATGAATTCATAATGCCCATATCTTGTTATGGATGTTGTCTTGCTAATGTCTTATTCCATTATCCTTACTTGATGATATCTTGATCTCAAGTTAATATTTGAAAACATTCTTGCACCTTTCAGCTTATCAAAAAAATCATCAATTTTGGGTAAAGGATAGTTATTATTTATGGTAATCTTATTAAGTTTCTTGAAATCAATACAAAACCTTAAGGTTCCATCCTTCTTCTTCACAAACAAAAATTGGGCTCCCCAAGGTGACAAATTTGGGCATATATACCCCTATTGTAACAACTCTTCAAGATACATCTACAACTCCTTTAGTCCTGGTGTTCCCATTTTGTATGGTGTCTTAGACACTAGGGAACCTCCTCACACCAAATCGATAGAGAAATAAATGTCTCTCTTTGGTGGAAATACCAAGATTTCCCTAAAAACATCTTCAAAATCCCTCAATACTAGATGGTCTTCAATGCTTACCACTTTATCTTTGGTTTCCTCCTCCATATGGGTTGCAAACATTTGACACCCCTTCCTGAATATCTTCTTCAACTACATAGTTGAAATCTCTCTAACATCTACAACTCTTGGAATGCCTTGAATATTTCCCTTTTCCCTTCCCCATCAAGACATGTAATTGTCTTGTTGTAATAGTCTAGGACAACATGATGTTTTTCCAACCAATACATTCCAATTAGAGAATCATATGAACCCAATGGTATGATGTTTACATCTTACTTCATGTTAATTCCATTCATGTCTTTTTGACAATCTTTAACCAACTCCTTGATATTTCTCTTAGCCCCCGTGACTAACTGAACTAACCAATCTTTCTTATTCTTACTTCTTTGCAGGTGAAATATTTCAACAATTTTAGCATTTATGTAATTATGGATAGCTCTGGAATCAATTAAAATTTCTATGAAATAGTTTTCAATCTTACCTTCCACTTAGATCATGCAAGATTGATATTCTTCCTTCTAGTTGTCTGAGGCTGTATAAATCCTTGTCGTAATTCCTCCCATTTATCCCATTGTTTTAGTCTCCTGAATGTTGTGGAAAGTCCTCATTCTTTCTCATTTATGAGGGAATTCTTTACATAAGTGATTCCCCCCACATCCCCAACATTGAACATTCTACTTCCTTGGCCTTTTCCCAGATGAATCAACATTCTTTTGATCATTTTGGGTTGCCTGGCCTTGCTGACCTGTTTGGGAGTTATTTCTGAAAAAGGGTGGCTTAAAATATTTCTTTCTTTGATCCTTTTTCTCCTTCACCCTCTCATTCCAAGTCTTTTGGAACATTGGCCTTCCTTTTCTTTTCTCATAAAGGTGCCTTTGTCTCCTTATGTTTTCCTCCAATGTCTTGGGGTTTTCATATTGAATATTATCACTAGAAGAGGAGGGTAACCCAATTAGAAACAATTTTATTTTAACCTTCTCATCCTTAATGAAGTCAACATACTTAAACATTTCAAAGAATCGCTTCTCATATTCGTCCATTGTCATGGTTCCCAACTTGAGTTCAAATAAATCTTTCATATTTCTCTCATAGTAATGCTTGGAAAAATATTTATCTTGGAAATATCATTTGAACTGCCTCCATGAGATCCTTTTCTCATCTGGGTTCTTGGCTTTCTTAGGTTGATCCCACCACATGGATGACTTTCCTTGCAAGTGATAGGTGGAAATCCTAGCTTCCACCTAGGATGCATAGCCATGCAACTCAAAATATTTCTTCATTTACAATAGCCAAGCCTCTACCTCTTCTCATTTCTTGTTCTCACCATTGAAAGTAGGTGGTTTTGTTTTCATGAGTTCACCTTGGAATATGGCTACCTCATTCCTTCTTATTTTCCTCTGAACATGAGACACACTCGGGCTGCTTCCTGTTCTTGAACTTGTAGGATTTCTTCTAGTGGAATTCCTTGGAGAATGATGGAGCATGTTCATGCTTATTCACTACTATCATTTCCATGATCATCCCTTTTGTTGTGATATCTAGATGTTGATACTGTTGATTAAGGTTGGTTTTCATTGATGTCAACCCTTGAAGAAAGACCCGTAGCACAAAGTTTTGGGTAATGGAACCAATAGTGTTTGATGTAAATATGACTCAGTATTGTTTTGTTATGGTTGATAAGAAGTAAATATGGATGAAATCCAAAGTGGTCCCCTTATGGTGAAAGCCCTCATGGGAAGACGCTTTGTGGAGTAAGAGAACCCATGCTTAATTATGGAATAATGAGATGAAGGAAAGTGAATTTGTTAGGGAAAATATCCTATATGGATAGCTTTTGTCATGTCATTTCCAGTGGTATGTGGAATGTCACATAATTCCTCACGGTTAGAGAGTTATGGCCATGAGAAGTTGGAGACCCCATGTTTGGGTAATGGACCCAAGTTTGTTTGATGGGTAATGGTATGCGTTATGATATATTTTCAGATAATACTATTCTATATGGATAGTACATGTCATGCCATTTCTGGTGGTATGTAAAATGTCACATAACTCCTCACGGTTTGAGAGTTATGGCCTTACAAAGTTGGAGGACCCTCATATGTCATCTA
>ML829328.1:30113-49152 GCA_009831015.1 Picea engelmannii | reverse complement strand
TTCTCCTTCTTGGACTTTATCTCGAATAAAGTAGTATTTGATCTCAATGTGTTTCGACCGTTCATGAAACACTGGGTGTTCTGATAGCCTTATACAACTCTGATTGTCACAGTGTATTATGGTCAAATCTGGAACCTGATCAAATAATCTGGAGATTAGCTTTCTCAGCCATATTGATTTTGTACATGCCTCACATGCTGCGATATATTCTGCTTTTGTTGTGCTGAGTACGACAGACTTATGTTTCCTGATGCCCCAAGATATCATAGCGGAGACCAACCTAAAACACATCCCCGAAGTACTCTTTATGTCTTATGCACTTCCTGCCCAATCTGAATCTGTGAATCCATGAAGTTGTATGTCACTGGATGCGGTATATCTTAAACCATAGTTTAGTATCCCATGAATATATCTTAGAACATGCTTTGCAGTTGTCCAATGCTCATGTCTAGGTTCCACCTGGAATTGGCTTAGTGTGTTCACAGCAAAGAAAATTTTTGGTCGAGTATTTACCAAATACATTAATGACCCAATCAATTGTCAATATAGTGATGGATCTACTGGATCAGAATCTGAGTCTCTTACTTTTCTTATATCTGTGGACATAGGAGTTTCCATGGATTTGCAGTCCATCATTCCGAACTTCTAAAGAATCTTTATTGCATACTTTTCTTGTCCAAGGAATACTTCACCACGCTTCTGCCATACTTCTAGTCCCAAGTAGTAATGCATGAGGCCAAGATATTTCATGTCAAACTCAGAAGCTAGTTCCTTTTCGCACTGGATGATGAGAGACTCTTCACCTGTTAGGAATAGATCATTGACATATAGCAGTAGAATCACAGGTGCATTGTTCACGACTTTGTAGTAAAGATTTGGATCTGCGTGAATTTTGGAGAAATCGAGTCTCATTAGGTAGTTGTCTATTATGGCATACCAAGCTCTTGGAGCTTGCTTGAGTCCATATAAATCTTTCTTTAGTCTGCAAACATGATTATCTTTGGAATGTACTTCAAACCCTTGAGGTTGTTCAATGTATACTTCTTCTTTGATTGCTCCAATGAGGAAAGTTGTCTTTACATCCATCTGATGTAAACTCCATCCCATGGAAGCAGCAAGAGACATGATAGCTCTAATGGACGTATATCTGGCAATAGGAGCGAATGTTTTGTCATAGTCTTCTCTCTCCTTCTTGGAGAACCCTCTAGCTACGAACCTTGCTTTATATTTATCCACGCTTTCGTCTACTGCATGTTGTATCTTATATACCCATTTTGAAGTTACTACTGATTTTTCTTTAGGTCTAGGCACAATTTCCCATACATCATTTTTCATGATGGACTGGTGTTCTTTTGTCATGGCTTCTTTTCATTGTTTCTTCTGAACTGTCTCTTCAAACGTGGTAGGTTCTTCATCTAGAAGCTTTGTCATACATGTTGCATAGCTGGAGAATCTCTTGGGCTTCTTACTTTTTTTGAAGGTTCCACTTGGGGCCTTGAGTCTTTCTGCTTCATGTACGGTAGCTTCCATCCAAGCTGGTCGTTTCTTGGTCTTATGTACAGTGTCTGGATCAATGGTCTCACATGGTTGCATCGGATGATCAAGTTGTTCATTTTCTTCATTCCGGTTTTCTGGAAGACATGTGCCTTCTTCAATAGGCTCTTCATACTCTTCTTCTTTTATGGTTTCTTCTATGGATTTCTTGAAAGCCATCTTTTCATTGAAGGTCACATCTTTGCTAACTTCAATCTTATGTTGTTATGGGATATAGATTCTATAAGCCTTGGATGATTCACTATATCCCACGAATGTGCCCTTCTTTCCTGAGGGTTCTAATTTATTCCTTTTGTCCTTGGGAATGTGAAAGTAAACAGGGCTTCCAAAGATTCTTAAGTTTTCCACATTAGGTTTCTTCCCTGAGAAGGCTTCTTCTGGAGTCATGTCCTTCAATATGCGGTGAGGACTTTTGTTCTGAACATATATTGTTGTCATGGCTACTTCTCCCCATAAGAACATAGATAAACCTTGATCGTTTAGTAGTGCCTTCACGGTTTCTTCAATAGATTTTTTCTTCCTTTCTGCTACACCATTTTGTTGAGGATTATGAGGAAGAGTTAGCTCCCTCCTAATCCCTACCGATTTGCAAAAGGCAACGAATTCATTTGATGTGTATTCTCCTCCATTATCTGTTCTCAAGGTCTTGATTTTCTTGTTTGTGAGGTTCCCTATCTCTGCTTTGAATTCTTGAAACTTGTTGAATACTTCGTCCTTTGTCTTCAAAAGATATAACCAAGTCTTTCTTGAGTAATCATCTATGAAGATTACATAGTAAAGAGAACCTCCTAGAGATTTGACTGGCATCGGACCGCAAACATCTGAATGTATTAGATCTAGAATCTCCTTAGATCTATTGTTGTTGTTTGGGAATGGTTTCTTGATATTCTTTCCAAGAGCACATCCCTTGCAGATTCTTTCATGTGTAGACTGTAATTTTGGCATTCCTTCAACCATCTTTTTGAGAAAAGGCAATGCTTGATAGTTAATATGAGCGTACCTTCTGTGCCAAAATTCATTGGGATTGACTTCATCATGTACAAGAGCTTCTTCATTTTGTTCTAGTAGTCTATATAGATTTCCTTCACGGATTCCAATAACCCTAGCATTCTCTATGCTAGAGTCTTTGTGCCAAGATAACACTTTTCCATCTACGAAAGCTATTATGTTTCCTTTGTCTTCTAGGCAAGATATGGATACAAGATTATTTTCTAAACCAGGTACATATAAGACATTGCTCAAATGAACAGTGTTACATGTTTTCAACTTGACGAAGGCTTGTCCAAATCCTTCGACTGGGTAAGTGCTTTTGTCTCCAAGCTCTACCTTGTACGTTGTCTTTCTTTCATTTAGATTTGAGAGTCTGGCTTGATCTCTCGTCATATGCCTAGAAGCTCCACTATCAATTATCCACATGTCATCTTCAATCGTTCCTATGAGTGTTGAGTTGTGTAGATGACTAGTCTTTTCATTCATGTCTTCGGTTGACTGGTGACTAGTCACACCTTGATCCAAAACTTCAACCTTGACGTTTTTGCTTTCTGATAGTGCCAAGAGGTGTGTTGGACTAGGGCACACTTGAATACCTTCTTCGTGAGCGAGATGTTACATCATAAGGTGTTGGATCTGGGTTTTAGGGTTTCTGCAACTGCCCCTGCTTGTAACCCTAGCGACAGTGTCTTGGAAGTTGCTCTTGCTAGTAAACCCTAGCGGCAATTCTTCAACGAGCTTAGTATCCTAATGGTTATGCTTCCTTCCAACGGTTAGACTGAATGAAGGAGGTGTGGACCCATAACCTGTTAGAATGTGCTCATTTTACCATAGATGATATCACTATTGTCACCCAACCATAGGCCGAAGCCACCCTCCGAGCACCTTGACCTTGACAAAGAGAAGAATCCTGGTAGCAAACCAATAGCCAAGCAAGGCTAATGCACCAAGCAAGAAGTAACCAAAGTTGATCAGAGAGTCCAACCCAAAAAGATAGAAACAGTAGACTTCAGAACTAGCAGCAACACCTTCTCCAGGACTTGCGCACAAGATTGTCAGACTGCAATGCACACAAGTGTCTCTCTACGATTCTGAGAAGTGTGTGTAAAGTGAAGACTGGCACCCTGTATTTATACTAGCTCTAGCAAACTGCCTGGGCCAACTTCTCATTCTGGGTACTAATTAATTCATATTAATTATCTCTCTTAGTCGACCTCTCTTCTAGGGTTACATTCACTTATTTTCTTGCTTCCGAAATATTCTAATTTTGTCAAAGGTCACAATGGAGGTTGATACCTCCCGAAGCTACCATAATATCAACACATGATTCATTCCCTCCAAAATAAATCACTTAAATTTACTAAAGTATTTTCCGCTTTATGACATAAGTGCACTTTATGACATAAAATCACTTTAATAAAATATTAAAGTCATTTTTACAAAATGTCACTTTAATACAAAAGTCACTTTATTACAACTTTATAAAACACATATTACAAAGTCAAGTGCCTAGTAGTGCAAATGCAAGGTCACTTCTGCATACAAGACAAAACAAGTGTAGTATCTCCTGAGCTATAAAAGCTAACAATTGCCACTACTAAGAAGTTAGGGGGCTAGGGTTTAAAAGATATCCATCTATTTGATCATTCTCTTACTGCAAAGTCTCTTTGGAAGATGATATCCAAGAACAATGTATGGAGTAAAATTCTCACTCAAAAGAATATAGCCCCAAATTCTCTAATTAATTGGATTAGATCTAAAAGGAAGAACGTACAAAATGTTTCCAACCAATGGAAAGTTCTCTCTCTTGTGTTCCTAGTTATTGGAAAGTACTTGGCCTGGAAGCTAGGTGATGAGTCTCATGGAGAATTGAAATTGATGCAATTCTAGGCAGTGTACAATCAATCTTCCTCCCTAATGATATTGTTACTCTCTTACAAGAACAAGGTATATGTACCTTGAATAAGATAGATAAGCTAAGACATTCTAATATATGAACACAAAGATGGCCCTTAGCATAAGATCTTGGCTTGGTAAATATTCTAACTCAAACCTAGAGAAAGTACCTAACAAAGCTAAGAAGAGCACATATCAAATTGAAAGAAACTTCAGATGAATTATGTGACTACACAATTAAACTTGGCCATTTGGCCCTCCGAGCCCCTTAGTTGAAGAAGAGGTTTGGTGATGGTCTAAACTATGGAAGGTGAGAGCTCCTACCAAATGCACACTATTTATGTGGTTGGTATTGATGAACAAAGTATTGATATGGGACAAGTTACAAAAGAAGAACAAAATCAGGCCACATTGGTGTTACATGTGTATATCCCGTGAAGAAACTAACTACCACATCTTTTTGAGTTGCCCTTTCTCTATACAATTGTGGAAGTGGAAGGTTCCCTAGGCCTTCAAAATCATTGGACGAGGTCATTGCAAAACAATTTCAATGAATGGTTTGGGAGGGAGCTAAAAATGTACAAAATTGTTCCCTTTCTGGTTATTTGGAGAATTTGGTTAGCTAGGAATGAATGTATATTTGAAGACAAACATACTCCATCTTTTCAAGTCTCTGCACATGCTTTGGCTCTATTACCCCATTTTCAAATTCTTGTAAAGGTAAGAAGACTCGAGAGAATAGAAGATTTGGTGATAGATAAAACAATCCCCTGGGATTCTTTGATGGAGCCAACCAAAGAAATGGAAATGTATGTGGTCCGAGTTATGTACTTTTTCTCTCTAATACTCAATGCTTTTAGGGAAGGCAAACCTAGGTTTGGGGACTAATGACTATGGTGAACTCCAAGCTTTGTTATTTCTTCAAAAGTCTACAATGAATGAAGGGATTGTCAATTTGCAAGTTTTTGAAGATTCAAGCTTCACTATCAAATTGATGAAGGATGATATTCAAATTCAAAACTCAAGATTACACAATATTACTATACATTTGAAGGAATTAGTTAGTCAATTTCAATCAATTTTCTTCACATCTTTCAAGAGCTTAATGAACAGATTGATCATCTTCCCAAAGAGAGTCTGAATGGTTTACATAACCAAATTATGGAAGCTGAGTATTGGGGGGTTCTCATATAATTACCAAATCTTGCTCTAGTTTTGAATTTTAAAAGTGTGTGGGTGGATAAAGCCATGTATTTATGTTAATTAAGCATTTGGAACTTTTTCAAAACTAATGTTGAGAATAATTCTTAGAGAAACAATATCTTATTGATAAGTATTTTGAAAGGAATACAAGCATGCATGTATGATTTATAAATAGTAAACTTGTCTAGCTAAAGTCTTCTATATTGGCTCCATGTATCAAAGTTATGAAAATTGTATTTTGGTTTCTTGCAAGAAATTAAAAAAAAAAAAATTAAAAATAAGTCTTATATATTGACTCCATGTATCAAAGTTATGAAAATTGTATTTTGATTTCTTACCAAAAAATAAAAGAAAAAAATTTAAATTGATAAAAAAAAATAATAATAATAATAATAATAAATTAGAACAAAAAATATTAAAATTTATTAAGTGTTTTTTCACCATTAAAATTTTAATTTATTAAAGATTTTTTTAAGTGGAGTTAAAATTATAACTTATTAAATTTAATTAAACTCTAATTAAATTTATTTTAAAATAAAGTAGAATGGATTTTTTTTTAATCAAATATAATGCATTCCTTTTGAAGAGGAATTATTACTATAAAAACTCTTTAAATTTTATAATTATAATTTTAAAAGAAATTACTACTTCAAAACTTTCTTAAATTTTATAATTATAATTTTAACTATGCATTCCTGAAACTTTTTGGAAGAAACCAAAATACAATTTCAGGAATGCATAGTTATAATTATAAATTTATTATAGTTATAATTATAATTTATTGAAGAAATTTTAAAAATATAGTTAAAATTATAACTTATTAAGAAAAATTTAATTTATTTAAAAATAAAGTAGAATGGATTTTTTTAAATCAAATATAATGCATTCCTCCTTTTAAGAGCAATTCTTACAAAAGCACTTTATCAGGTCTTGAAAAAGAGATTTATATTAAATGTAAATGCAAAACAATTTTGACGAATAAAGTGCCCAAACACATCTAGAATATGAACCACAATCATCTTATTCCCTAGAAAGAATAACAAGAATCATGTGCAATGGAACGAACCAGCCAACTTTTGAGTACATCAATGAAACATTTCATTAAATTAGCTTTTATATAGGAATAAATATATTACAGTGCCCATTTCAAAATTTGGCCTTGTTAAGTTTTGGTGTAGGTGATAAAAGAATATCTGCATATGGTTCTTCTTGTTTCACTTCAAGATAGTCCTTGCTCTTCAAAACCTGTAAGCAGTAGTTGTAGATGTTAACATACCACTTGAGAGTACAAACATCTGAAATTCAAACAAAAGTGAGAATATACATTCAAGTTAGCAGTACAATTGTGATTCAGAAAACACAAAGCTGCAATAAAAGAATACCAGCGTTTCAAAAAACATTCTAGCGGATTCCTTTCGTGTTCTTCGCGCAAGCATTTGGCCCAGATTAAGCTTCTCATGTGATGTATCTAGCTTTTGAAAAGCTGCTTGCAAGTATTGTGCTACGGCCCTGCATGAGAATTCACATAGCATGCAAAGCAGAATTCCTGTCATATCTTATTTCGACTACACAAACATGTTAATATCCAGGCATAAGTGGAACAAGATTAATTAATAAAATCTAAATTAACGAATGCACCAACCTGGTCCTCACTGACCAGCCAGTGCTATCGTCAACTCTACGACGTTTTGCAGCGTCACCCATACCAGGTTCCTCATTGAATTCTTGTTCAACTGCTGCAACAGAAGCTGACCCAAAACGAAAAAACAAAAGAAAAAAAATTGAAAAATCAATCAAGTCCACTAAATCTATGATACTTTCTCAGATGCAAGTCAACGATTCCTACTCAGCATTCAGAAAAGTTTCAACCGATGCAATTATTGGGAAGCTTGTGATAAGCAGGCAAAGGACAGATGCCACTCACCAGCATATCTGGAATCTTCTTCCAAAAATTTGAGACCCTGCGAAATTGGTCATAATGCATGAGCAACTGGTGCACTTGTATCCTAGAATAAATGGTAACTAAGAATGATCTGAACATCTTGTTATCAACAGATTAATTAACAGCAAAAATAATCTGCTAATGTTATACCAGTGAATCATTTATTTAATTGATCAGGCAGGAAAAATGATGATCAAAATGCATATCAATTTTTTCAAACCATCTTGCAATGTCTGTATCTCATCTAACTGAAAAATACAAAATGTTATATGTTATCAAATTGAAAAATGCAAAACACTAGGGGACTCACCTGATCACCCTCTTCCTCGTATACAGATAACCCAACACTAGGTACTTCTTCAAGTGGCACCTGCTCCGCCTCCCCAAGACCATGTTGACTTGGTGTTTCGAATTCTAAACCTGTTGGTTCATCTGTTCTAACCTCTCCAAGTTCTACAATGACCTCTGGTTCCAACACTTCTGGCATTTGAGCCTCTAACTCAATCTCTTCAGTGGCTTGGAATGTAGGCTCTTCCATCCTATGTGGAGTCCCAAATCCTACAGGTGAAACAGCCTCAACTTCTGGAGGTGCAAGTCTAGTTGTTTCAATTTCAGGTGCTTGAGGAGATTTTGGTGATTCTTCGTGACCTTCCCTGAAACCTGTTGTCGGAGGCTCTGCAAACGCAACTCTTACACCTTGGCCAGTGAAGACTTTCTTAAAAATCTCCTGAAGATCAGTGGACATGCCTGAAACCCCACTTGCATGTGCACAAATGACGTCAGCAGCTGGAGGCCAAACTTGAATAAATGCAATATTTCAGAAGCCACAGCTCTACAAACCATGATATAGGAATATGATAAGAAACTGACCAGGAAGTGAGGGTTCTGAAAAGCTTTGTTGAATATGAGAGTTCCGGTACGCTTTCCAAATCTCAAGTTTAGAACAAGGAACTCTTGTACGAGTACGGCAAAGATCATCTGTATCTTCTAACTGCTTCTTCATGAACCTGTGATTTTCCACATGTGCACACTCATGTTTATAACAGGAAACAATTTTCTTCAATAACTGGAAAATGAAGCTTTTATTATCTAGACAATAAAGACCACTTAAAAGCATATTGAGACGTGTCTGATATGTATTTCTGAACAGTGAATAACATCAATAACCAGGCTTCATGTTTGGCTAAATGGGAAATGGTTTTGAAAGTGCTCCAGAAAACAATTAAAGTATGTGCAAAAACCAACAGAAAAAACTTCAAGATATAATCAGAATCTGGGACCTGCTACACTCCAAGAATAGGTAAGAAAGCAACCAGATAGCTATTTTACTTGAATTTCCTTCATTACAATATAAAGCAAATGGATCCTAAGCCATAAACATGCTACCACAGCACTTATAGAGTTGCATCGTTGTCTCTTGAACAAAACTATGACACTTTCCAAAGGCCGTACCATTCCAAACCCCAGAATTCACGTTTAGTAACCCCTAATGTTCTAAACAGCATAACTATTGGGATTGTACAGAGCTACAAATTATTGCACACAAACCTGGTTTAGGACTCCTACATGTGATCAAATCTCCTTTGACTAGCCAGGAACAACTCTAGGTCTTTTTGGTACCAGCTTGACACAACAAAAAATGTGCTTGTAAAATTTAGTACTTGAATCTGGCAAATTAAAAAAACAGCTTACTTGTTGCTCAAAACAATAGACTCATCAAAAAGCGGCCTCTTCTTTCTTGATCTTTTCCTCTTCTCTTCAGGGGCTGGACTTTTAGTAGGAGTTGGCATGACTGTTAAAGCTGGTGACATGCCTCCTGTGTGCAGAAGATTTATACCCATGAAATCTTCATTAAGCTGTGGAATTTTCAAGAATGCTCTATATGAAAATGGTAAGAGAGAAATAGAAGAAATTAGAAACAATGTGCGACTTTCTTCTAATTGATTCCTTAGAGATAGACATGTTATGCATGATTTGGTCCTGCTTAATAGGAGTGACATTAAGATATAATAGAAGCACCCACCTAAGGCAGTTGTCAGCAGGTCCTCATTGCCAGGAGTTTCACCTGGAGTTCTTCTACTAGATGGTGTTCGACCCCATTCAAAGGCTGGAGTTCCATCTCCAAGCACAGGAATCTCTTCTAGGACAGGCCTTTCTATATCATCCATCCTCTGGCCTTCAACCTCATCACCAATTTCAGTACTCCTCTCCATCTCTTCCAATCCAATGAGGAATGGTTCTTGTTGTGGAATTCCCACTGCAGACCGAAGTGTTTCACGTTCTGGAATGTGTTCATGTAGTGGCTCTTCCATCAGCCCCCGAGCAGCCTCTTCCAAACCATTAATTTCTATATCCATCTGATCTAAACCCATAGTATCATCCATTGGAAGAGGAGGAAGAACACTGAAAGAAGAATTATGTCAGTGCAACCTACCTCCACTGCAAAAGTTCTACACACAAAACAAAAAAAATTGGCAGAAAAGGAAACAACTAAATGCTGGTATCGAATTAAGATAGGACATACTCTTCCTCCATGGATGGTATAAGTGGGCTTGGAAACTGAGGTCGAGGAGGAGATCTGTGTATTCTAGATTCCTACAAACCATGAGCAACATACAAAAGCAGCATCTCTTAGAAAGCTAATTGAATAAATGACTAGAAATTATCCTGAAATAAGCTTCACAAGTTTGGCAACTCAGTTTTGTGTATATCTTAATGTGAGCGTAGTTATATGTTCTTTCCATTCATTCAGTTAAAGCCTCAAGGAAGCATTTTAACATCACAGGAAACCAGAAAAAATAAAAGACCATAAAGGCAAAAGGCCTCACTGAAAGATAAAAGACTATAAGGGCAAAAGGCCTCATTAAAAGATAAAAGAAAATAAGGGAAAAAGGCCTCATATTAAATCAAATATTCAAACCTCATCCAAATAGATCATTGTATATGGATCCACTCTTCCTGGAACCTGCTCTGCATTAACCAGAAAAGGGCATTACATACTGTATATGAGAACAAATTAACAACTTACAATCAAGAAAACAGCAGTAACTAGAAACTACATTAAGAGCTCACCATCAGGGCCAAAATGTGGTCTAGCATCAAAACCTTGAGGCCAATGACTTAATGTGATCTGATCACGAGTGGTAACATGCATATCTGGAATCCTGCATCAGCAAAAGCATTAATAGATATTAAGTTATTAATCCCCACTCATCAATGAACTATGCATCAATCCCAACTATCCTGTCTGAAGAAACAGAGAAATTTACCCATATCTCAATTCTTCCTCCATATCATCAAATTCAAATGTCTCTGGCAAAGTGATTGAATGAAATGGTGCACTTGTAGCTCCAGGTGGCAGGTCCACTTGTACAGAGTTAAATGCTTGCTTTATTTTTGCTAAAGCGTAACTGCAGTCTTGATAAAGATAGTTTACTTTCTTTGAATATATCCGAACCACACCAAGCAGAAGATGCCCTGATAGCCGAAGGGCAATGGGAACTTCAGGAAACATTATAGAGTCTGCCACATCAGCAACAAACAACAAAAGCGAAAAATCAGCAAACCCTTTACTAGAGTTACTCAATGAAGATGTAATCTTTTCAAAAAGGTCAACTTTCTTGGGAAAGAAGTTTTCAGAGCCATGTGTAAAAGGTTATCGAATTGTGCATGCCTCCAGAGGTATTTCAACTACAATTGTCCATGCCTGCAGCTTATACAACAAAGAAGCCCGTGCATCTTGAACAGCTTAAAACAACGTAAGACCAATTAAGGCATGTCATGATGAAATCTGGAAACTGACAAAAGATCTTCAAAAGATATATCACAACATATAGCAACAGTCCATTCTGTGCAACAGCCTCAAACATTAAGGTATTATAAATTCGGCTTAAGTTGTTACAATAACCTTGGACATTAATACATCCTACCTTTCAGATAAAACACAGTATCTATCTGAGTATTCAAGTAGAAATGTTATTTGGAATCTAACAGGTTATATTTCTGCATAGCTTGTCATGATGAAATCTGGAAGCTGACAAAAGATCTTCAAAAGATATTTCACAACATATAGCAACAGTCCATTCTGTGCAACGGCCTCAAACATTAAGGTATTCTAAATTTGGCTTAAGTTGATACGATAACCTTGGACATTAATACATTCTACCTTTCACAATAACCACAGTATCTGTCTGAGTATTCAAGTAGAAATGTTATTTGCAATCTAAATGGTTATATTTCTGCATAGCTAACTATCAGCCCCAAAGTGAGGCACTAGCAGAAGACCGGGGATGAACCAAGAGGCTGAATTGTTGCAATCGGACCCAAAACATAGATGATAGGCTATGTTGCATAAAGTTTCAGGGTGGGGGCACAGGAGGAATAGATTCGGGGATGGCAGGGAGGTACCCCTCAAATTTCAAGGGGAAGGGGGAACAGGGCAACAAAATAAAAATAAAAAAATATATATATATATATATATGAAAAAAATAATGATCCAAAGTAATGGAGAATAAAATATGTAGAAGCCTAAAAAAATGAAGCTGTCAATACACCAGGTAATTACAAAGAAAATAAATAATCATACTCAACAATTTCAGATTAAAAATAAACAATATAATATACCAGACAACTGCTAAAATAAATACATTTAATATTTATATATATGAATATGAAATAATGATAGTATTATTAAAACTATTTAAATTTTTAAAAATTGATATACACAAATTCCATTTAATATAATAATATTCAGTATTTAATAAAAGCTATATAACTAAGCAATATATTAGAATCTACTAATTTGGTATTTAATATATATATATATAAATTTAACTAATATATAATATATCGTATAACACTAACAAGTTACTATATACTAAAAAATTGATGAGTTTAATAATAATAATAATAATAATGCTATAAACTATAATAAAAACATTGTAAAAAGTTAAAAACTTAACGCTAATAAGTTCAATAATGCTATAAACTAAAGTTTATAAACAATTAATTATTAAAACCTGTAAAAAAATTAAACAGTCACGACGTATTGAAATGAGGGCGCGCAGAGGTAAAACATACATGTAGGCTGAGTGTCAATGCTAGTGGACCCATGGGCTATTCCCTGTGCTTCCAAGTTGACTGCCCAGTGCCAACACAGAGTTGACTGCCCACTCACAAGTCACGACAAATTTTTAAAGTTGGCACTCTGCTACAGACCACTGCACTTTTTGTTGCCTTCGAATTGGGGTCGGGTGCCCTTATAAAACAAATCTCGAAGTTAAAACCCTAAAAAAAATGCCTAAAACCTAAAACCAACAAAGTTACCTTTGGGATCCACACGCGTGGGGTCGGTTGGGTTAGGATTTGTGTCCTGGTTTACGGGATCTGTTCCCAAATTCAAGAATCGTTTCTGCTCTCACAGATTTGTCTCCCACGAGAAATGAAACATTGCGCTAGCGGATCCCATGCGGATCTGGACTGATCCGGATCCGATTCCGAAACGCGGATCCCGCGTCCATGCCCAGCGGATCCGATAACTTAGTTAAAAACCCTAGAGAGTCGTACAGATTGCAGAAAAGAGGACGGTTGGCTTTTAAAGCTTGTGCAATGGCTCTTTCAAGTCCTATGCTCTGATTCCATGTTGAATTTTCACTATGCTAGGCTCAAGCATGAGGTTTATTTCATTTTAACATTTACTTGAACCATAAACAAATGCAGCAACACCATACACAAGTGTTGCAATAACCAAGATCACAAGAAGAATTACCATGCACAAGAACACAAGAAATATCTTGGGAAAACCCTTCTCAACAAGGGAGAAAAACCTAGCAATCCTTTGCTATACTGCCAAGAGAAGATCCCCCCACCATAAACCCTAATGCACACAAGAGGGTGCTTCTACAACCTTGAAACTAGCGCCCTAGAAAGGTGCGCACTTCAGTCGTACATGCACTTGCTAAAATTTCCAAATGACAAGTGACAAGTGTGAGAGTGTGTGTTTCCTCAATGGGGAAATCACCTCTATTTATACAAGATCAGACACAGCAATAGGTGTGTCTATTGGCACAACAGGGCCGACCTCAATAACTCARAAATATAATTAATTATTACAATAAACCTTAATTAWCTTTCACATATGGTGGGGCTGACTTGTACCCTTTACATCATAATTAGGGTTACAAGTAAATCTTACACTTAGACAATATAGCAAGGGATCCACACGTCCACTAGTGCTCAGCCACTAGGGACACGTCCACCTATGCTCAGCCACAGGGACGTCATACTCAACAGATCTCTATCTCAACTGAGTCCACCAGAGAATCATCTAAAGTACCATCTCAAGCCTGACTCAACTGAGTCCACAAGAGTACAAAGGCAAGAGACCACATCCACTCAACTCTCACARAGAAGAACAATACACCCATCACATGGGATCTCACAAGTCGACTCAACTCAGTCCAGAGGACAACATATCCTGGAGAATGTCACACAACGCTGCAATCATCAACACTTTTAAACAAATGTGAAGAACGGGATACGAATTGGTAGTGCAAGTTCCTTGACAAGGCAATAGTGATCAAATTAGAGGACGAGATAACTAGTGGAGAGACAAAAAGGCGCCAATAAATAATAACTCAAAAGAGAGAATTTAAGCGCATATTATGCATGCCTCCTATTTGCCTATGCACAACCATATATTAAATTGTGTTTACATAAATGGCATCACTATTCATCGAATAGGATGTCACAATGGACACCAAATCAGCTAGTAAATTCAGAATATGCTTAGGCATCCCCAAGTTTTTAATATAGGAAAGTAGTTTGATGATTTAATCCCTTCAAATTTTGCTATGTAAAAGAAGACAAGATAACAAGGATTCAAATGTCAAATGATTCCAATCTGAGTCCAGTCTGACCCTTGGCTGATTCCAAGTCCAATTCCAACTTCTAAAACATTGAGGTGGAGTAGACCATAGTGAAAATGGAGCCTTGGTGGACAGCTTGACACTCTCTCAACCTCTCTAGTTATCCAAATCCTCGTTAACTTGCACAACTTACAAATATTATTCAAATAATACTCTACTTAAAATTATATTGAAGAATATGGATTAAAGGCCCTCCCTCCCATACTTTTTAGCAACCTTTTAAACAAATGTGAAGAACAGGATAGGAATTGGTAGTGCAAGTTCCTTGACAAGGCAATAGTGATCAAATTAGAGGACGAGATAACTAGTGGAGAGACAAACAGGTGCCAATAAATAATAACTCAAAAGAGAGAATTTAATCGCATATTATGCATGCCTCCTATTTGGCTATGCACAACCATATATTAAATTGTGTTCACATAAATGGCATCATTATTCATCGAATAGGATGTCACAATGGACACCAGATCAGCTAGTAAATTCAGCATATGCTTAGACATCCCCAAGTTTTTAATATAGGAAAGTAGTTTGATAGTTTCACTCCTTCAAATTTTGCTATGTAAAAGAAGACAAAATAACAAGGATTCAAAAAAGTTGACACTGGAGAATCGAAGATTGACATGCCAAAGTTATGGAGGTAAGAGCAAGCAGTGTGTTGGCAGGAATTGTACCTTTTGAATTGGGTACCAAGATAACTACAATAGACCTCAAGTGAATGAACAAAATCAAGGCTTATGTTAACTTCTATAATCAATCATAAATACTATTAACTTCTAGACTGAATCATAAAGACTATGTGTCATTTTGGAATTCTACCTACACTAGAGTCTTGGTTCTCTCATGTGAACAAAAAGTCCTTTCAAGGACCAATTTTTCCCACGTGAAATTCCATGAGTTGGCCACTTTTGTTGGGGCATCTGAATCAAATGTCGTTAGTTGTATTTGTTATCTCCTAGTTAATTGACCACTAGTTGTGAAGGTTCATGGGCATGCATGTAACAAGTTAATGATAGTTATCATCTCTACAGGATAAGGGAATAACTATCTTAATCTTCCTATGGTATAAAATCATCCGACTCCCAGAAAGGTGAAATATGCATTGTTTATTCAAGTTAGTTTTTATGAAAGTAGGCATTCATCATTGTGAGGATTTATCCTTTCTTCATAAAGTACTATTAAAAGATGAACTTTCTTCTCAATAAGAAATTGAGATAAATAATTTATATCATGTAAATCATTTCTTTAGTAGCTTCTGCCTGTGATATTTCCCTCCATGGCTGCATCAGATCAAATCCCCACCCAATACAATACAAAGTCCCCAAACAATACAAACATCACCATCATGGCAAAGGGGCTGGCATCCTCGTTGGGACAGAAATAAAACAGGTGGAGAATTAACACATGAAGGCGAGGAAGAGTTAGGTTATCTGGGCAAGAGGTTAAGGGAAAGGTTTCCACAGATATTTGATGAACATTATTATCCTGATATTTACTTGATAAGTGCAACACAGCCCTCCCAGTCCTCAGCAAAAATGAATTGATGGTACAGGCTAGCATCATGCATTTGATGTTATACATCAAGCAAATGATATCAATTTACAATTCCATAATATTTGCCAAAACATTCAAGAAGTTCAAGGTGAAGCATAAACCTGCATTAAAAGGCTTACAAGTTCATGTTTAAGTGAAGGTTTCAGTTTCATTGGTAAAACGCTACAATCTGAACTTTACAAAAGATGATGTGGCTTCACTTTGATTTATTGCACGCAGGAAGCAGCCTTTCTAGACAAAATTGATCAAGCCTGTGGACTTTTCACCCAAATGGAGGTTGGACTACTTGAATGGGATGAAGTAGCTCACAACCACAGTAATGTAGATGAGAATTTTAGGTTCTTGGATGACCATATCCAAGAAGATATGACTGTATTTTGCACAATAAACAGGAGATGGCAGAGGCACAGATAGAATCAGTGAAGCTTCAGCTTGCACGAACAGAATCATCCAAGAACTTGCAAGGTTCTCAAGATAAATCTCATGCATCTAGTTCTCTGTCCGAGGGAAAACAGGAGCATACTTTTCAACCACAAAGTATTCAGGCATATCATTGACCATCTCTTTGTGCTTTGACTGCTCTGCCCTCACCTCAGCACCTGGCCACCCTCATCCTCCAGTGCAAAAAATCTGATCTATGTCAGGCTTCTTTACCATAGCAGCAGCAACCTAGTCAAGCATATATGGTGCATCAGTCTCCAATTACAACTCTACCACAGCAACAAACAGGGACATATCCATCAGCTACCTAAAGTCCCCAGGCTACTCAGTTGCCACACATCAGGCAGTCTCGACAACAACCACTACCACAACAAGCTCAGACCCCGTGTCTCTGACCACGACTTCAAGGAGATATAGAAGAGCTTCTTCTACTGCACCACTATTTCCAGGTAATCATTTCTGTTCTTTAAACATATACATCTTCACATCCATATGGATACAGCATTTTGGGTTTGACCATCGTTAGAGCTTGCAAAGCCTCCTTCACATGCATGAGAAGTCGTAGAAAGGCCAGGGTTTCTGGAGAAGAAGGCCCTACAAATAGTTCTCTTCGGAAAGCTGGAATGGGAACTCCAGCTTCTCAGAAGTAGAACTTCAATCCACCTCTTGTGTGGTAAGAAATCTTGGTACATGGGTGGCAACAAATATCATTGCAGTAAACCACTTCCAATCCAGCAGTGATCGGCATCCTCTATGCAGCAACAATGTCACAGCCTCCACAATCCTAATCCTTAGTCTTGCAGTCACAGCCACGACCCAGATTTGGGCAACATGGAATATCTGAACAAATTATGGGCAGCACCAATTGCCCCAATCATAACATGGGCAACATACATACTCCTAAGCCACTACACCCACAGGTCAGTGGCAACAAGAAGCTGTGTCAATGAGCACACTCTAGCGAGTTGGTATCAATGACAATTTAGAGCATTCTGTCTTGCAACGCCATACATTGCAAGCAACACGGTTGGCTCACCATAGAATCAAGCAACACGGTTGGCTCGCCATACACTGCAAACAACGCAGTTGGCTCACTCTCACAGTAATAGTTGAGTCATTCACTGTATTTTCAGAGTGGATTCTTTAAAACAGATTCTCAGTACCAGCCACAGTCCCAAGCAAGCATGGTTACTGCACCAGCTCGTCGGTCTTCAGCCAAACAAGCATGAATGGCATCAACAGCAAACAGGGTGCACACGCTCGTTAGTTCTCAACAAAGCATCCTCAGCTACAGCAGGTCGGTCAGCCTCACTTTATGGGCAAGAGACGTTTATCTTCAGCACTCATTGACAGGTGGTATCAGTTTTACACCAGCAACAAATTCACTGGACTTGAGTCTAAAGTTCTTCTAGACCTAAAAGCGATGGGGACCATTGCTATCAAAGGGGGAAGGTCTGATCCGAAAACCAAATAGATGTAGAGCTTGGAAGAAAGGGGGAAACAGAGCAGGAAGAGCTACTTCGTACCTCCATACCGATTATATGTAATTTGTGTTCCATGATTTTGGTTTAATCAAATCTGGAGTTTATCTTTTGTTTTCTTGCTGGTCATTGTGCTCATATAGCTGTTATTTTTTGCACTAGAATTCTGTCTTTAGTGTACTGCTCGTTATAACATAGCATTCTGCATATTTGGACATATATAATAGTTTTAATTGTTATTTTTTATGCTTATGTTATGGCAGACCTAGCCAGCGTTCGGGTTGTTGCCCTCGTCTCCTCCTGGGCAGATGGATCAATTTAAAGTGTGAGTTTTCAGTTCGGTCAAAGCTTTGCATATCATAGATCATTCTTCTGTAACTCAAATAACTAAGCTAAAAGGCCCCACTTCTCCCATTGACCTAAGATGAAATAAATTTACAAATATATATTTTCAGCTCTCTGGGATAAGAAAAACAATTCCAACAATTACCATTATAATTATCCATTGCCTTTGAAGCTAACTAAGTCATTCAGTAAAAGTCTCAGGCATTCAATCGTTTAAACCCCTAAACCCCAATTCACATACAGGAACCCAAGTGCCCAAAATGTGTTAGCCCCACGAAAAAAGCATGAATACATACCAACAGATGCGCTGATATTGGTCTCCGTGACCTGATTCTTGCGCAGCTTGCGCTCTAGATGAGCTGCAATCCATACTGTTCCGAGGGGCCCTTTCTTGGCCAATATGAAATGGGAATAAAACATTGCATACAGGAGAAGCTGCTGCAGTTTTTTTCTTTGTCTGGGGTCGAACCCAGGACCAAATGGATGCCAAAATCAATGGAGCTAGGAGGAATACGGTGAAAAATAATGGAGGCGGGAACGGGAGTTCGAGGATGAAGAACAGAGAGAGCACTGCCAAAGCACTTTTGTTTTGGCTTTTCTGTTTTTGTTTATGCCTAGTGGCAGTTTTTTGTGGTTGGGTCGATTTTGAATTGGCGGGGGGCTATAAATGCGTGAAATTTCCCCGCCAGAGAGGGTGTAGTTCTGCAACT
>ML829327.1:109312-125058 GCA_009831015.1 Picea engelmannii | reverse complement strand
TAATATTGTATCAAAATTTATATGGAGATCACTCTTTGCATAATTAAAAAGTGAAAACAGTAAGATTAATTTTATCTTTGTAAATGAAAGAGATAGAATAAAGTGTAGAGATTAAGATATTAGATACTAGCACAACCATATTATTAAAAGTAGTTGATATATGTCGAATAACATCAATAGTTTTTGAAGGGTGGAAAATAGTGTGTATCTATATCAACCACTTTTAATAATGTGGTTGTCTCAATTAAAGAACCTAAAAATGAAATTGAAATTATAAATTATAAATTCAATTATAATTAATAAATCACGTTTAAACAAATCACCATAAAGAAAATCTAAAGGAGTATTTACGAGCATCCCTTGAAATCTTTATGAAAAATCAAATTCATTTTTTCAAATTCAATTATAATTCATAAATCATGTTAAAAAAATCATTGTAACTCTTACACATGGAAACTAAAGGAGTATTTGTCTGCATCACTTGAGATCTTTATGAAAAATCAAATTTATTTATTTTTAAATTCAATTATAGGTCATAAATCATGTAAAAAAAAACATTGTAACTCTTACACAAGAAAACTAAAGGAGTATTTGTCGGCATCACTTGAGATATTTATGAAAATCATTTTTTTTTTAAATTCAATTATAATTCATAAACCATGTTAAAAAAAATCATTGTAACTCTTACACAGGAAAACTAAAGGAGTATTTGTCGGCATCACTTGAGATGGTTGACTGGATTGAAAATGAAAAATGGCCATATATTTATCCAAAACAACTATTTTTTTAAAATTAAATGCAAATTAGATTCAAGAACATGATGAATAAAGGTAATTAGCTATTGACCTTCCAACAATTTTACTCAATTCTGACATTTTAGGTTCATGCCAACCTAAATTGGAGAAGTTTTGAACAATGATAATTGTTTGGCACTTGTCAATGCAAATGTACCCATATACACAAAGACAAAGATTTTCATATATTATGAATCCCTTGAGGTTGCGTGGGAAGGTGTAAGGTACCAGATCTATTATAATACCTGGAAAAAAAATATTGCAGAGAATAACAACGAAACAACACAATAGATGAAACCACGACACCAAAATAATACCTTTATTGATAGGAAACAATGTGCACTTTCCTCTTCTAGGGGGAAACCTCTAGCAGAGCAGTGCTCTATTAAAATAATTCTCAAGACAAAAGCTTCTCAAGCCCTCGACTCCAATTTATACTAAATCTATCTACCAAAAGAACAATCTAGAGGAAGATATTCTAGAAGCAGAAGCTTCTAAATTAGGTCTTCTTACATTTGACTTTTCTTCCTTATTACTAGGCCCTATTAATATTGGAAAATATATTATTCTACCCACGTGAGGGGTTAGGGAGGTTAGGTCCCTAACATGACCTCCCCCTTAAAAACAACCTTGTCCTTAATGCTTGAGATGAGGAAGTTGTTGCAGAATCGTAGCTCGCTCCTAGGTGGCATCTGCTGGAGTTGTATCTTTCCACTGTACTAACACTTCCTTGATGGTGTGTTGATGGAGACGATGCTAACACTGGTCCAAGACTACTTGTGGCTGCAACCAAATGGATCCTTCTTCAACCAAATCGGGAAGACTGGTTTGAGTTTGGCACCTAGTTCAAATCACCTTCTTTAAGCAGGAGACATGAAAAACAAGATGGAGCTTAGAATGACTAGGAAAAGCTAGTTGATAAGCCACATGTCCCATGCGCTTGAGAACTATATAAGGACCATAAAATTTGGGCGCTAATTTCTAAAAATGGTCGGCCTTGATTGAAGTATGCTTATAAGGTTGTAGTTGAAGAAACACATGGTCCCCTTCAACAAATTGATGTTCTAGGCGATCATGATCTACTTGTTTCTTCATGTGATTCTGAGCCATGACCAAATTCTCTTTGAGGGTATGGAGAATAGCCTCTTGAACTTTAAGAGTTTGGTCAACCTCTTGGATATTCAAGACATCAGGTTTGCATGAGAGAACTGAAGGTGGATTTTTTCCATATATTGCTTCAAAAGGATTCATGCGAGTAGTTGTATGGTAAGAAGTGTTGTACCACCATTCAAATAGGGGTAACCATTGAGCCCACTAATTTTTCCTTTCATATGCAAAACACCTCAAATATGTTTCCAAACACTTGTTGACAACTTTAGTTTGACCATCAATATGGGGATGATAGGTGGTTCTCAAATGCAATTAGGTGCCATGTAGCCTAAACAGTTCTTGCCAAAAATTGCTAGTGAAAATGGGATCTCTGTTAGAAACAATATAATGAGGTATGCCATGAATCTTGAATACATGATCCATGAACATTTGAGCCACATTGGAAGCGGTAAATGGGTGTTGAAGAGAACAGAAATGAGCATACCTGGAAAGGCGATCAACTACCACCATGACGAATGACTTATTTCTTGATTTAGGTAAGATAATAATGAAATCCATAGATATATCCCTCCAAATAGTGGGTTGAATCAGAATCAGTTGTAGTGTTTTAGGGGATTTGACTGTTTCTCCATTTTTTCATTGAAAAACATCACATTCCGCCATAAAAGTCTGAAGGTATTGTTTCATACCATCCCAAAAAAAAGAACGTTTGACCCTGTCATTGGTTTTGGTAAACCCTGAGTGCCCAAATATGGGTGTAGCATGAAGATCATAAAGTACCGTGGATTTAAGTTGTGACTATTTACTTAAATACAGATGGACTTTGTAGCAAAGTTCATCATTCTGCCAAGAGTACCATGGGGAAACTGGAGAATTGGCTTGCAATTGTTGGATCAAACACAGAATTTTGGGATCTTCCAGCCATTCTTGGAAAACATCTTGGAGCCAATATGGTACAATGAAGTACAGGGAAAAAAGAGACCCTTCAACTTCATATTTTATTGAAATAGCATCAACAACCACATTGTATTTTCCTTTCTTGTAAATGATCTCATAATCATATCCAAATAGCTTAGTCACCCATTTTTTTTGCTCCAGAAAATACAATATCATATATGGGGATGAAAGATGTTGCTCTAGAAAATAATTGAGGCTCTGATGATCTATCTTAATTTGGAAGCATTTCCCCAATAGATAAGGGCATAAAAGATCCATTGTATGCAGAATAGCCAAAATTTCATTTTCATAGATTGATTGGCCCAAATGTCTCTCTACAGGTTGGTTGCTGGTAAAGGCCAAAGGCTGGCCATCTTCCATAAGGACTACTCCAATTCCTCTCCTGGAATAATCACATTTCAGGGCAAAGTTCTTTATGAAGTTAGGAAGGGCCATGATAGGAGTGGTTCACATAGTCACATTCAAGGCTTGAAAGGCATGATTAGATGTTGCAGTCCAAGTGAAATAATTCTTTTTAAGGAGAGAATTGAGAGGTGTTGTAGTCTTTCCATAATTCTTAACAAACTTGCGATAATAACATGTTAAACACATAAAACCACGCAAGATTTTGAGAGTCTTAGGGAAAGACCAATCTTGCATAGCTTCAATATTCTTAGGATCCATCCGGACACCCACCTTGCCAACCATATGACCCAAGTAATTGATTTTTGAGGCTCCAAAAGCACATTTAGATTGTTTGAGGAAAATTTGGTGCTGAGAGAGTAGATGAAGAACTAGATCCACATGAGCAAGATGGGTTGTGTAAGTTTTACTATAGATGAGAATATCATCAAATAAAACTAAGACAAAATGATGGATAAAAGGGAGGAAGACATGATTCATAAGGCTTTGGAAAGTGGAGGGAGAATTACACAAGCCAAAGGGCATGATCAAGAACTCATAGTGGCCCTCATGAGTGTTAGAGTCCTATATTTCATAGTATCAAATGGTGATTGAATATTTTTCTTTCAGTGATTTTATATTGTAAATAATATTATGTTCTGCAAATGATTTCCAAAAGTAATGAAAAGAGTGTAAAAAAGAAAACAAAACAAAAAAGGAGAAAACAAAATAAAAGAAAAAGGAGAAAAAACAAGAAAACCCCATGAAAAGAAAAATAAGTGTGAAATTGCTACAAATTTGAATACCACATTCCTAGATCCTTGTTTGAATCATACAATTTAATCATGATAAAAAAAAAATCATTTTTTTTTGTTAGGTTAGAGAATAATTTTATCCAAACTGTTTAATATTGGCTAAAATAGTTAGGTAGAGAAATAAATTAATCCAATTGTTTAAGCTGGATTAATTAGTTAGATGCATGGGATAGAATATAGGCTAGATAAAATTTCCCTTCAAAGAAAATTAAATAGGGTTTGCACATTAAAATGCACCCTAAGCTGATGAAATTAAGTTAGATTAGTATAGAAAAAATAAAATGAGAGTGTGAAGGTTTCAAAAGAAAATTCACAAGATAGTTTGTCTTATAGCGCATAAAATCCACACAGATTTTCCCCAGTGACATCGTCCCTCATCCCGAACAACGACCCTCATTTTTTCCCCCCCCTCCCCGACCTACCTACCTTTATCGGTGGAGGGGGGTTCAGAAAAGTTGTTTTCCCCGCTCCAGCCCCACCTAATGTGGCACTCCCTCGTCGTTTTTCACCCCCCCTCGAATTACCACAAACTTCCTACTACCCCCTCTGAAATTTTTCTAACTCACTCCTGATACCGCCCTTCACCCCTTTGCTCCCACTCTCCCTACACGACATGTGTGCCCACACCTCCAATCTGTTAGCCAATTAACTCTTTCCATATGACCGTTAGTTGTCCCGTAACGGTCCCGCGCTGTAACGGATATCCCTGCACATACAAAAAACCTTTGTTACACTATTTGCTAACTGAGAACCCGTAAAGACTGAGCAAACATTACTATTAGACTACCAGCGCCATCACTTACCTTCAACTGGCGAGCTATTTTTCCGGTAATTAAAACATTGCTAACCTATTCTATTGTTAGCTTTTCAATTATGGCTCCCAAAGGCAAGGTTGTCGACGCTTATGAAAAATCTAATGGTTCCCCCTCCAATTGACCTTGACCACATTCCTCTGGTAGACAAAGATTATAAATTTGCAGAGCCTAAGTGTGAATTCGATTTATTCGAATTACACTACTGGCTGAAGGATAATTTCCTTGACCAAAGTGATGAAATTGGACTCTGGGAATCCAATTTACCCCTCTACATGTTTCCCCAAACCTACCTTTTCCCTCAATTTGTCCTTAAATGAAAAGCTAGTTATCTGCCAAGCCAAAGATCCATTGCATCTCGCAATGGTGAAATTATGTTTACAATTACTCTTGAGACCATTAACCAAATGGTGCAAATCCCTCAAAATAACTCCACCACCCCTTTCTATGTCGAATCCCTGAATGAATTATATCAGAAATCTACCTTTTCCCAGAGAGCCCAATTTTTTTAAATTTTCCTCCCTGAAGATGCCCAACTGCCTAAGAAAAATCCACCATACCCCTCTTCTATTTTCCCAAAGAAGGATAATTATATTATCTCCAAACTCTCATGTCTATTAGGATATTATTATGATGAATGGGTAGATGAACCTATTTTAGGTTTTCTGTCAATTTTCTCTACAGAAGAAAAGGTTTCTATGCACTTCAATTTCAGTCAATTCTTGGTTGACAACATTCATGAACAATTTATTAAGTTTCAAAATGAAGGAATGTTCAAGTATTCTTCAATTTTAGTGTATATGTTCATATTATATCAAGAAGACAAGTTCCCTTTTGCACTCCAGGAGCTAAATGAACAAGGAAGCTCACAGAAAATCATCTTTTGGACTTCATTGGTGAGAAAGGACTCAGTGGAGTACAACTTCAAAGATTTTATTGATCAGTTCATTTATCCAACTACTTGTTTACTGAGCAATAGAACAAAACCCGAGGTTGGTGAAGAAATTCATAAGGTTTTACATCTAACTGAGCAGTCCAAGACAGGTGACTGGTATTTATACCAGAATTATACAGAAATAAGGGTGTATGGATGTGAGATGCCACCATACAGGTTTCCTAAATACCTCCCAATGAGGATTTTTTCATTGGAGGACATAAGACATATGATAAATTCAGATGAAATCCACTTTATATTAGCCAAGAAGAAATCTCAATTCAGAATTAAAACTCAGATAGGACCATTTATTTGAAACAGCAGAGAAGTAGGTGAAGAAGAAGACATCCTCTTAAAACAGATGAAGTTTCCTCTAAGATTTACTTGGTCATATGACCCATTTGGAATTATTTATAAGGTTAGGACCAAACAAAAGGCCATTCCCTATGTGCATACCCAAAGGCCAGATATTGAAAAATAAATGAAAAAGGTTGAGTGGGAAGAGAACACCTTGCAAGAAGTAGAAGAACAACTTTTTTCTATGACCACTTCACAGACCATCACACCTCAGAAACAAGTAAATAAAATATCAAGGAATGAAGACTCTCCTTCAGTCACAGAGGTATCAGCGGATGATTTTCAAATACATAGGAAGAAGACTAAAACCATTCCTACAATAGGTTTTCCTAAAGAGGGAGAAATGCAGTCTACAATAGTCTTGGAAGGACCACACTCTTCAGCACAGTCATCCAGTTTGTGTACAGGATCTCCATCATCATCAGATTCATAAAGGAATCCAGACATAACTCTAACATCTGAATCAATTCATGGAGAAAAGGAGTCAAATATTTTTCATAAGTATAAGGAAATTAAGAAAAAGAATGACCTTTCAAAAGCAGTACTTATACTTAATTTTGGAAACAGACTTCTACTACTCAGCACAGACTTTTTTCAAATTTGGACACATATAAGGGAAGAATGCAAATGGAATTATTACATGAAGATGTCCCCTATCCAAAGACATCAGTTGATTACAGGAAGACTTCATTTTAATTTGATATAAAGGATGTCCATCCTATTGATCAGATGGATATGCACAGACAGACAGGGGAGATGATTTTTTCAACCTTGAAAAACACTACAATGATAGCTTCCAAACTACATGTATCACTGACTAATATCCAGTCTCAATTGAATATTGAAAAGATATCTTCTTTGGCCAATGATAATAAGATAAAATCATTAGAGTAATTAGTACTCAAGATTGAATATGACCCAGCTAATGTCAAAGCAGGAGAAGAGTTGATTAAGAAGAAGAATGTTGACATAGCATCACTCAGGAAATAGTTGAAAATAATGGAAACAGAGGATTCATAGACTAAAGAGGTGGCTGAGAAAAAGAGACAAAAAGAATAAATGCTCAAATTGATTATGGAGAAAAATGCACAGATTCGGGAAATGGAAGTGAAGATGGATAAGTTGATCAAGGAAAAGGAGATGAATTCCCATTTGGCCATAGTTCCACTAGATGCAGTTCCCGTGGCAGGGATAAGAACAACAAAAGTTTCTACATTAACATCAATTCTAGCACAAACTTCAGATGCCTCAGATAAATTGGTGGAATCTATGGAGGACATGTCCATGCAAGGAGTAGAAACAAAAAAGTTATAAGAGGAAGTAAAGTCATTACAGGAACAAAAATCAAGGATCAAGACTTGTCATGAGGTCGAAATACATAAATCTTAAAGGCTTATCCAATTACTACAACAGTTAGGAAAAGAAACAACCATGGCAAATACCTTAGCCCAAGATAAGGAAAATATATGGATAGACATCAATAAATCCATGACGGAGATTTGGCCTTCTATACAAATTATCATTGAGTAGCATGAGTTAATTCAGAAAGCTAGAGGAGCCATTGAAATAATTAAGGAAGAATTGGGATAAAATCCAACAGAGGCCACATATATCATCAGGTTTCTAAATTCTAAAAACAAACAAGATTTACAGGAGCTAGAGATAGAAGACACAATTGAAACTATCCTGGAAATAAAAAAGGTTCTAACTAAGAAAGGCCTCTTGTTGCAATTGGAAGAAAAATTTCAGGTTATGGACATAGGTGTGCATAGGTTCTTCGACAAGTTTGAGGTGATAAACAAGAAAGGTCTACCTGGTTTATTAGTGTTAAATGACAAGTTAATCACCTTGCCTAATTATAACTAGAAATTAAAGACAATGGCAAAAGATAATTCAAAATTCACGGGAATACAAGGAATCATCATTGGGAAAGCATTCCTGGAAACATTGCAGTTTGATTTGAACACTCATCATGAGATCAAACACATTTTTATCACCAAACCCACTTTTTCTAAATACACAGAGGTGGATGAAATTTACAGGAAATTACTCAAAATGTCAATCCCAAGTTAAAAAAGGTGGTTCAAATTGTGTGAGTTACTTGAGTAAATATGGGTTCTACTTTTCAGAAGAAATGACCAACAACTAATCAAAAGTCAAAGGGACAGATTATCAATAGTTTCCATCAAAATAACACTTGAAATCCGAACAGATATGAAACATTCCTATATTTTTGTAGCTAGAGATATAGTTAGTTTAGATATTCCTAAAATACATCCTGATCAATTATGACAAGATACTTTGTAAATAAATGTACAAATACTTCTCATTTCGAAGTATGCAGGGTTGATTTTTGCATCCAAGAAAGCTATTTTGTATGATTCAAGCATATTGATCAATAATAAAAAATGGCTCGTTCACAAGATTCTCGTGTCAAACTGTTGGTGAACAGAACTTATTTTAATATAATTTGTTTCTAGCTTTGAATAATTTCTTTGTTTTCAACTAAAATTAAGTAAAATGAATTCTTAATTGCTCTTTTACTTGATGGAATTCCTTTCACTTCTTCATATTCACTTCATCCAAATTTAATAGATCCAATCAGTTTAACTACCTTGCCTTGTGAAGAAAATTTATAAAAAGTTGAAACGGATCCCTATTTTAAGAGATAAGCCCCATATCCCATTGGTAATTTAAGCATTCAATTCGCCAAATAATTCAAAACCAACAAACAAATATTGAACTATCATAACTACCCTAATATTTTAATCTAAACAAATCTAAACCTTATAGAGAGATCCCTCTCTGAAGTTGGCAGGGATAGATCCCAACTTCCAAAGTGGTTTTGTGGTTACCTCTATCCTTTCTTCTACAACCTCTAGAAATTATAGAGCGATAACATAGTGGCGACCATACGGGAGAAGAACAAAATTTCAATTTCTATAGATTATTTTCCCTAGTAAGAAAACTTTATTTCTGGAAAAAGAAAGGATTCAAATCTTTAGAAATAAATGTTCAGAGGTTGTAAACTTTGTAAATAATTAAGTAGTGTGTTTAAAGTTTTAGTTGTGGCTCCAAAAAGAATTCACACCAGATCTCATCATGTTCCAAAACCTGTAAAAGTTGTAGATGACCATGAAAAATTGATTAGGAAAAGAAGTTTAGAAGAAAGTCAAGGGAGCAGTAGTCCCCCACCTAGGGCAACCTCTCTCCTAGAGAAATTTGTCACAATCTAGGATATTTAGTTTGATCTACCATTTAATCATATTCTATTCAGAACTAAATCTGAGAGTTTTGTGGTTGAAACATTATTAAATCAAGCTATTCCACAACCTGATACATCTGAAAGACAATCTCTTGAATCAAATCTTGATCAACAAATCCTCCAAATTTTTGACAAGTTACAAGATCTAACATTAGACCTCAATCTAACAATTTGTTGAACTTTCTTCCCTGACCATCTCTGCATCATCTATTAATTCTCAATTGATTCATCCTACATCTACCAGTCCTTCTTCTTCTATATTTTCCACTACTTCTCCAATAACTTCACAGACAGTGATCCATCCTATTATAGGAGTTCCCACATCTACACCTTCCATAATTTCATCTGCTATCCATCCTCATATACCAATCATGGCAGCAAGATATGCTCCCATCATTTTGCCTGCTCCTTTACATAATATGCCCCAAGACTATCAAACTAGGATTCCTCAGTTTGATGGCACTGGAACTATGACTGCACAACAACATATTGATAATATGAATGAATTTTTTGACCTGTAATAAGTATATGACGAAGATGTCAAAATGATATTGTTTTCCCAAAGATTAAATGGATAAGTCAGGAAATGGTTCAAAGCCTTACCAACTGCTAGTCTAAATGACATTACTGCTTTTCACCAATCATTCCTCAATAGATGGGAAGTTAAGAAAAAACCACTTCATATTTTATTTGAATATGAAAATATTAAAAGAGCCCTTGGGGAAAGTGTGCAGGATTATTGCACTAGATTTAACAATATTTACAATGCACTTCCAACAAACATTAAACCCCCTCAAGGTTTATCTTTGATTAAATTCCCTGATGATTTTGATGCTGACATGTCTTATCAATTGAGAGAAACAAACCCTGCAACCTTGGAAGATATGCAGAGGGATGTTGTGAGTGTAGAGGCCAATATGTTAGCTAAGAGTACTAGACTTATAACAGAGTAACTATAAAAGAAGAACAATCTACCTCTTATGTTGATGCAAAAATAGACTCTTTAGTTAAAACCATGGAAAGGATGATGAATAGGTTAGACATTGCTGATAGGACTCCTACTAGAGAAAATAAACTTGGCCCCCAAATCAGAAATCTTGATTTTAGTAGAAACCAACCCCAAATTAGACAAAGAGAACAAAGACAAAAAAAAATAGGTCCAAATCAACAGATCAAGTCTCCATTTCAAGAAAATTATGTTGATGAAGGGGAAGAAATAGTTGAATACCTTGATGATGTTCAGATCAATTTGATGGGAAAAATGATAATGATTATGTATTTATCACTCAAGAAAAAAAGGATATTTTCTTGCTTTCACAAACTAAAGTTGATCATGAGGAATCAGAATATTATAAACAAGGTTTTGAAAAAAAAAAATTATAGAAGTCCATAGGCAGTATAATCTGAGTAAGAAATCAACTGATAATCCTACCAAGAAAACTTCTGATAATTCCACTAAAAAGAGAGCTGACACATCTGCTAAGAAAATTCATGACATTCCTCCTAAAAAGAACACATAAGTTCCAACCAAAAAAACATATGATATTGTCTCAAAATCAACTCAAACTGATATTCCCTCTATCAGCCAAACCAAATATATTTCTCAAAAGGACATTGTTGAGAAACAAGATGTCCCTAACCCAAATAAAATTCAAACATCCTTCAACATAGAAAATTAATTAGTAAAACTCAAGATACCCATTCCTCTAACAGAGCTCATGAATAAGAATGCATATAGATCATAAGTGATAAAAGCTCTGAACATAGAGGAAGGTACATACACAGTAAATGTTACTGATGATCAACCAGAACTATTATTTGGGCCCAAAGTTGATTGAAAACCTGGAAATGGAATTGTACCCTCATTCTACATCAATTTAAACATTCATGACAAAACTCTTCACAATGCAATGCTTGACTCTGGTGCTTCCCACAATCTTATGCCTAAGCCTGTTATGGAAAAATTAGGACTTGATATCACTAGACCATACAAAGATTTGTATTCTTTTGATTCAAGTAAAGTAAAATGCATAGGTCTCATTAAATATTTGTATGCTACTTTAACACAAATACCAGCCAAGAGCTTGGTAATGGACATAGTTGTTGTTGATATACCTCCTAAATATGGCATGTTACTGTCTTGCTCATGGGGAGATAAGTTACAAGGAACCCTTCAAATGGACATGACTTATGCTACCATTCCATTGTTTGGTCAACATAGGAGATTATATAGAGAAACATTGATGAAATACATGGTCAGTAGTCAGGATAAACCACACAATTATCCCTTATATTATGTTCAGTCAGACCTTAATTCTTTTATTTTGTACAACGATGGAGACATAGGAAAAACAAATTGCCAATTTAGAAAACAATGCTTATAAAATTGAAGAAGACAAAATAGTTATGGTGGAACCTGATAAACAAAATGAACCTTTGTGGAACTTATATTTTGATGGGGATGTTAGTAAGGAAGGGTTGGGAGCAGGTGTATGGGTCTTAAATTCATAAACCAACCACTCAGAAGGACATTCCTGTAAGCTAAGCTTCCAATGTACCAACAATATAACTAAATATGAAGCCTTAATCCTAAGGTTACAACTTTTAAAGAAGCTTGGTGCCAAGAGAATTTCAATTCGTGGTGACTCTGAACTAGTAATAAAACAAATCAAAGGTGAATACTCTGCTAAACACCCAATATTGAGAGCTTACATGAATGTTGTCCTAGATTTTTTAGAATGCTTTATTGAGTATGACTTATCAGCCATTCCCGGAAACCATAATATTCTAGCTAATGATCTGGCTACCTCAGCAAGTACCTGCAAAATACCCTACCATCCTGGTCGCCAATACACAGTTGAAGTAAAGAACAGACCAGTTGTCCCAGATAACTTCAGATATTAACAAGTCTTTGGAAATGATGAACAAATAGAATTTTTTTTACAATCAAAGAATGAATTTGAGTGTGCCAGTATAGATGTATATTTTGATGATGAAGGAGAAAGTGTGGATGCGATATAATCAAAAGAAATAGATCAAAAACAAGAAGGATTGGAAATATTGCAATTGAAAGATAATATTTTTCCTAGAGGGTTAGCCACCTTAGAGGAGTTGTTTGATTTTAATGATGTAGCCAAAAAGCCTAAAATTGAACCCACTAGATCTGAAGTTGAAGACTGCAACATAGGAATTGAACAAGAGCCAAAAATGATTAATCTATCTAAATCTTTATCCCCTTCTGAAAATTAGAAGTACATTAACTTGTTCAAAGAATTCATAGACGTATGTGCATGGAGTTATGAATATTTGAAATCTTATGACACCAACATTATACAACATAAAATTCCTATAAAAGAAGAACAAAAACCTTTTAAATAGAAACTTAGGAGGATTAACCCAAGGTTGATGCCTCTGATTGAAAAAGATCTCAAAAAGATGTATGATGCTAAGATCATTGTCCCATTAATATTTTCTAAGTGGGTATCAAATTTAGTTTCAACTAGAAAAAAGAGTGGAGAAATTAGACTTTGCATTGATTTCAGAAATCTTAATAAATTCTCTCTCAAAGATAACTACCCTTTGCCTTAAATGGATCACATTTTACAGAAGGTGGTTGGGTCCAATATGTTTCTCTATTAGACAATTTTTCTAGTTACAATCAAGTTTTAGTCCATCCTGAAGACCAAGAAAAAACAACATTTACTACACCTTGGGGTACTTTCATGTATGTAAAAGTGCATTTTGGCTTAATGAATGTTGGAGATACATTTAAAAGAGTAATGGATATTTCTTTTGTGGATGAAATAGGTAGGTTCATAGTTATATATCTTGATGATATCACTATTTTTCAAAAACAAATGAAGAACATTTGCTCCACCTGAGAAGACTCTTTGAAAAAAGTAGGAAATTTGGAATTTCCCTCAACCCAAAGAAAATATTATTTGGCTTAGAAGAAGACAAACTGCTAGGAAATATCATCTCAAAGAATGGAATCAAAATTGATCCTAGCAGAATTGAATCTATTCTAAAGATAGGTCCTCCTAGGAATATAAAAGAACTCCAATCTTTCATTGGCAAAATAAATTTTCTAAGAAGATTTATCCCCAATCTGGCAGAACTTCTAAGAAATATAACAAACATGTTAAAGAAAGACACTAAAATAAAATGCACTACAGAGCCAAAACATTCATTTGATCAAGTAAAACCAACCTTAACAGGAGCCCTTGTGTTCATCATCCCTGATTTCATGAAAGATTTCCTCATTTTCTCATTTGCCTCCGAACATACTATTGCAGCAGTTGATCCAGGTGGATATTGGTGGCCACCCACCTTTTCCAACTGGCTCAAAACAGCATTCTGGCAATTTTGGCAATTTACTATTTTTAGCAGGTTTTAACTTCTGAGGCCATTTTGAGGGCCTAAAAGAAGGATTTTCAAGATTGATGTTCTCAATGATGGCCAAAGGAATAATTGAGCCCCCAAAATTAATCTCCTTGATGATACCTTTCCAACAAGCTATCATACGCCTAAAACGAAGATCGTATGCAAAAGTTACGACTCCGGGAAGTTGATGTACTAACTTACCCAAACGGGGCCCACATAACTTTTGGTGCTTCATCTCCTAGGGTTAGGTTTTTGGATGTCTAGGACTTTTGGAATTCCTGTTTATTGTAAAAAAGGCCTTCAGAGCCTCATTGTAATGATGTTCTTGCGAATGCGAGTAGCCGTCACATCTCTTCTCATAGATAAGTTGTCGCTATTCTAGCGAGTCTTTCACTTTGTATTTTTACAGTCTCTGTACATTTCTTTGATTAATAGAAATCATGTATTACTGTATATCTGTGTTTATGGTTGCATATTTGATACATTTCTTTTATATTATTGAATATATGCAATATCTTTGTGCATTATTATATCTCCAGTCTCATTTCGTGCCAAAAATAATATGGATCAGTGGTATCAGAGCAGGCTACTCTTGATCGTTTTTTCAGTGCATGTCCCCGTTGAGGTCCGACTATAGCAAGTTGGGTCTCAATCTTGTCTCTCTTGAAGAAAATCACTCTCGTGCACCCAAGAAACCCTCAATGGCATAAGTAAAGAAAAACGACGGAGCAGAGGATCCTATCAATCTATTGCTTGAGCAAGCTCTCACACGACAGAGGGACGAAATGATGGAGAATTTTGCCCACATCCTTCAACGTCTGTCGATAGCATCAGGCGCATCTTCATCAAGCGGCCACTTTGGAGGCACCTCGCCTTTCAAGGTACAAGTTAACTTTGATATTCCTGTATTTGAAGGACAGATAGATGCAAAAGCCCTAGAAAAATGGTTAACTCTGCTAGAAGGTTATTTCTCTGTTCACAATTTTTACGACAAAGAAAAGATCACCTTCACATTCCTTAAAGCTCTCCCTCATGTCAAACATTGGTGGGAAACTTACTGGGAGCAAAGTTCCACAAAGGAGTCTAGAATATATGGGGTCGATCCCACTTGGGATTTTTTTGTGGATGCGGTAAAGGAACAGTATTACCCTGTTGGCAACTATGAGGACCAGTACATGAGATGGACCAAACTACGGCAAGAGAGGGGCCAAGCAGTTCCATAGTTCACCAATACCTTCCATACCTTGCGCACCAAGCTGGGTATCAAAGACTCTGAGCAACATTTGGTTCTGAAATACCGTGGGGCTCTACACAGATACATCCAGACTGAAATGGATTTTCTGGACATCTCATCATTCGGTGCTGCTTATCGATATGCTGTTAAAATTGAGAAAAAAATTAAGCACCAGAACAAACGGGAGTTCGGGTTTGCAAATCCACAACAACCAAAGTATGACAAAGACGGCCCTAACAAACAGTTTCATGAAAACCAACCCAAGACACAGGAAAAGAAGGGTCACGGGAAGACAAATAAGGACACTGAAAAATGGTGTGAGTTCCACAAAATCCCCTGGCACAACACCGATGAATGTTGCTCAAAAAAGTCATTAGTGGTCGAGATCAAAGACAAAGAGATGAACCATGATTCAGAAAATTATTCTGAAAATAATGGTAAAGGATAGATCATTGACGTGGATGCCACTACTATTGTCACTACCGCAACAATTCAACCAGAAGAACCAACAGATCCTAAAGAGGGGGAGCGCCTTTTTCATTCACAGATGTGGGTGAAGGGTGTAAATTCTAACCTTGTACAATATCTACTGAAAACTGATATTCAGAAAAGAACAGAAAAGATACAATGGAAAATACAAACATTACACAGAGATTTTTCACCTGGAAACCCAAACCGGGAAAACCAACATATATTATATTGAT
>ML829327.1:57848-109212 GCA_009831015.1 Picea engelmannii | reverse complement strand
CATTTTATTTTAGTGTCTTTCTTTAACATGTTTGTTATATTTCTTAGAAGTTCTGCCAGATTGGGGATAAATCTTCTTAGAAAATTTATTTTGCCAATGAAAGATTGGAGTTCTTTTATATTCCTAGGAGGACCTATCTTTAGAATAGATTCAATTCTGCTAGGATCAATTTTGATTCCATTCTTTGAGATGATATTTCCTAGCAGTTTGTCTTCTTCTAAGCCAAATAATATTTTCTTTGGGTTGAGGGAAATTCCAAATTTCCTACTTTTTTCAAAGAGTCTTCTCAGGTGGAGCAAATGTTCTTCATTTGTTTTTGAAAAATAGTGATATCATCAAGATATATAACTATGAACCTACCTATTTCATCCACAAAAGAAATATCCATTACTCTTTTAAATGTATCTCCAACATTCATTAAGCCAAAATGCACTTTTACATACATGAAAGTACCCCAAGGTGTAGTAAATGTTGTTTTTTCTTGGTCTTCAGGATGGACTAAAACTTGATTGTAACTAGAAAAATTGTCTAATAGAGAAACATATTGGACCCAACCACCTTCTGTAAAATGTGATCCATTTAAGGCAAAGGGTAGTTATCTTTGAGAGAGAATTTATTAAGATTTCTGAAATCAATGCAAAGTCTAATTTCTCCACTCTTTTTTCTAGTTGAAACTAAATTTGATACCCACTTAGAAAATATTAATGGGACAATGATCTTAGCATCATACATCTTTTTGAGATCTTTTTCAATCAGAGGCATCAACCTTGGGTTAATCCTCCTAAGTTTCTATTTAAAAGGTTTTTGTTCTTCTTTTATAGGAATTTTATGTTGTATAATGTTGGTGTCATAAGATTTCAAATATTCATAACTCCATGCACATACGTCTATGAATTCTTTGAACAAGTTAATGTACTTCTAATTTTCAGAAGGGGATAAAGATTTAGATAGATTAATCATTTTTGGCTCTTGTTCAATTCCTATGTTGCAGTCTTCAACTTCAGATCTAGTGGGTTCAATTTTAGGCTTTTTGGCTACATCATTAAAATCAAACAACTCCTCTAAGGTGGCTAACCCTCTAGGAAAAATATTATCTTTCAATTGCAATATTTCCAATCCTTCTTGTTTTTGATCTATTTCTTTTGATTATATCGCATCCACACTTTCTCCTTCATCATCAAAATATACATCTATACTGGCACACTCAAATTCATTCTTTGATTGTAAAAAAAATTCTATTTGTTCATCATTTCCAAAGACTTGTTAATATCTGAAGTTATCTGGGACAACTGGTCTGTTCTTTACTTCAACTGTGTATTGGCGACCAGGATGGTAGGGTATTTTGCAGGTACTTGCTGAGGTAGCCAGATCATTAGCTAGAATATTATGGTTTCCGGGAATGGCTGATAAGTCATACTCAATAAAGCATTCTAAAAAATCTAGGACAACATTCATGTAAGCTCTCAATATTGGGTGTTTAGCAGAGTATTCACCTTTGATTTGTTTTATTACTAGTTCAGAGTCACCACGAATTGAAATTCTCTTGGCACCAAGCTTCTTTAAAAGTTGTAACCTTAGGATTAAGGCTTCATATTTAGTTATATTGTTGGTACATTGGAAGCTTAGCTTACAGGAATGTCCTTCTGAGTGGTTGGTTTATGAATTTAAGACCCATACACCTGCTCCCAACCCTTCCTTACTAACATCCCCATCAAAATATAAGTTCCACAAAGGTTCATTTTGTTTATCAGGTTCCACCATAACTATTTTGTCTTCTTCAATTTTATAAGCATTGTTTTCTAAATTGGCAATTTGTTTTTCCTATGTCTCCATCGTTGTACAAAATAAAAGAATTAAGGTCTGACTGAACATAATATAAGGGATAATTGTGTGGTTTATCCTGACTACTGACCATGTATTTCATCAATGTTTCTCTATATAATCTCCTATGTTGACCAAACAATGGAATGGTAGCATAAGTCATGTCCATTTGAAGGGTTCCTTGTAACTTATCTCCCCATGAGCAAGACAGTAACATGCCATATTTAGGAGGTATATCAACAACAACTATGTCCATTACCAAGCTCTTGGCTGGTATTTGTGTTAAAGTAGCATACAAATATTTAATGAGACCTATGCATTTTACTTTACTTGAATCAAAAGAATACAAATCTTTGTATGGTCTAGTGATATCAAGTCCTAATTTTTCCATAACAGGCTTAGGCATAAGATTGTGGGAAGCACCAGAGTCAAGCATTGCATTGTGAAGAGTTTTGTCATGAATGTTTAAATTGATGTAGAATGAGGGTACAATTCCATTTCCAGGTTTTCAATCAACTTTGGGCCCAAATAATAGTTCTGGTTGATCATCAGTAACATTTACTGTGTATGTACCTTCCTCTATGTTCAGAGCTTTTATCACTTATGATCTATATGCATTCTTATTCATGAGCTCTGTTAGAGGAATGGGTATCTTGAGTTTTACTAATTAATTTTCTATGTTGAAGGATGTTTGAATTTTATTTGGGTTAGGGACATCTTGTTTCTCAACAATGTCCTTTTGAGAAATATATTTGGTTTGGCTGATAGAGGGAATATCAGTTTGAGTTGATTTTGAGACAATATCATATGTTTTTTTGGTTGGAACTTATGTGTTCTTTTTAGGAGGAATGTCATGAATTTTCTTAGCAGATGTGTCAGCTCTCTTTTTAGTGGAATTATCAGAAGTTTTCTTGGTAGGATTATCAGTTGATTTCTTACTCAGATTATACTGCCTATGGACTTCTATAATTTTTTTTTTTCAAAACCTTGTTTATAATATTCTGATTCCTCATGATCAACTTTAGTTTGTGAAAGCAAGAAAATATCCTTTTTTTCTTGAGTGATAAATACATAATCATTATCATTTTTCCCATCAAATTGATCTGAACATCATCAAGGTATTCAACTATTTCTTCCCCTTCATCAACATAATTTTCTTGAAATGGAGACTTGATCTGTTGATTTGGACCTATTTTTTTTTGTCTTTGTTCTCTTTGTCTAATTTGGGGTTGGTTTCTACTAAAATCAAGATTTCTGATTTGGGGGCCAAGTTTATTTTCTCTAGTAGGAGTCCTATCAGCAATGTCTAACCTATTCATCATCCTTTCCATGGTTTTAACTAAAGAGTCTATTTTTGCATCAACATAAGAGGTAGATTGTTCTTCTTTTATAGTTACTCTGTTATAAGTCTAGTACTCTTAGCTAACATATTGGCCTCTACACTCACAACATCCCTCTGCATATCTTCCAAGGTTGCAGGGTTTGTTTCTCTCAATTGATAAGACATGTCAGCATCAAAATCATCAGGGAATTTAATCAAAGATAAACCTTGAGGGGGTTTAATGTTTGTTGGAAGTGCATTGTAAATATTGTTAAATCTAGTGCAATAATCCTGCACACTTTCCCCAAGGGCTCTTTTAATATTTTCATATTCAAATAAAATATGAAGTGGTTTTTTCTTAACTTCCCATCTATTGAGGAATGATTGGTGAAAAGCAGTAATGTCATTTAGACTAGCAGTTGGTAAGGCTTTGAACCATTTCCTGACTTATCCATTTAATCTTTGGGAAAACAATATCATTTTGACATCTTCGTCATATACTTATTACAGGTCAAAAAATTCATTCATATTATCAATATGTTGTTGTGCAGTCATAGTTCCAGTGCCATCAAACTGAGGAATCCTAGTTTGATAGTCTTGGGGCATATTATGTAAAGGAGCAGGCAAAATGATGGGAGCATATCTTGCTGCCATGATTGGTATATGAGGATGGATAGCAGATGAAATTATGGAAGGTGTAGATGTGGGAACTCCTATAATAGGATGGATCACTGTCTGTGAAGTTATTGGAGAAGTAGTGGAAAATATAGAAGAAGAAGGACTGGTAGATGTAGGATGAATCAATTGAGAATTAATAGATGATGCAGAGATGGTCAGGGAAGAAAGTTCAACAAATTGTTAGATTGAGGTCTAATGTTAGATCTTGTAACTTGTCAAAAATTTGGAGGATTTGTTGATCAAGATTTGATTCAAGAGATTGTCTTTCAGATGTATCAGGTTGTGGAATAGCTTGATTTAATAATGTTTCAACCACAAAACTCTCAGATTTAGTTCTGAATAGAATATGATTAAATGGTAGATCAAACTAAATATCCTAGATTGTGACAAATTTCTCTAGGAGAGAGGTTGCCCTAGGTGGGGGACTACTGCTCCCTTGACTTTCTTCTAAACTTCTTTTCCTAATCAATTTTTCATGGTCATCTACAACTTTTACAGGTTTTGGAACATGATGAGATCTGGTGTGAATTCTTTTTGGAGCCACAACTAAAACTTTAAACACACTACTTAATTATTTACAAAGTTTACAACCTCTGAACATTTATTTCTAAAGATTTGAATCCTTTCTTTTTCCAGAAATAAAGTTTTCTTACTAGGGAAAATAATCTATAGAAATTGAAATTTTGTTCTTCTCCCGTATGGTCGCCACTATGTTATCGCTCTATAATTTCTAGAGGTTGTAGAAGAAAGGATAGAGGTAACCACAAAACCACTTTGGAAGTTGGGATCTATCCCTGCCAACTTCAGAGAGGGATCTCTCTATAAGGTTTAGATTTGTTTAGATTAAAATATTAGGGTAGTTATGATAGTTCAATATTTGTTTGTTGGTTTTGAATTATTTGGCGAATTGAATGCTTAAATTACCAATGGGATATGGGGCTTATCTCTTAAAATAGGGATCCGTTTCAACTTTTTATAAATTTTCTTCACAAGGCAAGGTAGTTAAACTGATTGGATCTATTAAATTTGGATGAAGTGAATATGAAGAAGTGAAAGGAATTCCATCAAGTAAAAGAGCAATTAAGAATTCATTTTACTTAATTTTAGTTGAAAACAAAGAAATTATTCAAAGCTAGAAACAAATTATATTAAAATAAGTTCTGTTCACCAACAGTTTGACACGAGAATCTTGTGAACGAGCCATTTTTTATTATTGATCAATATGCTTGAATCATACAAAATAGCTTTCTTGGATGCAAAAATCAACCCTGCATACTTCGAAATGAGAAGTATTTGTACATTTATTTACAAAGTATCTTGTCATAATTGATCAGGATGTATTTTAGGAATATCTAAACTAACTATATCTCTAGCTACAAAAATATAGGAATGTTTCATATCTGTTCGGATTTCAAGTGTTATTTTGATGGAAACTATTGATAATCTGTCCCTTTGACTTTTGATTAGTTGTTGGTCATTTCTTCTGAAAAGTAGAACCCATATTTACTCAAGTAACTCACACAATTTGAACCACCTTTTTTAACTTGGGATTGACATTTTGAGTAATTTCCTGTAAATTTCATCCACCTCTGTGTATTTAGAAAAAGTGGGTTTGGTGATAAAAATGTGTTTGATCTCATGATGAGTGTTCAAATCAAACTGCAATGTTTCCAGGAATGCTTTCCCAATGATGATTCCTTGTATTCCCGTGAATTTTGAATTATCTTTTGCCATTGTCTTTAATTTCTAGTTATAATTAGGCAAGGTGATTAACTTGTCATTTAACACTAATAAACCAGGTAGACCTTTCTTGTTTATCACCTCAAACTTGTCGAAGAACCTATGCACACCTATGTCCATAACCTGAAATTTTTCTTCCAATTGCAACAAGAGGCCTTTCTTAGTTAGAACCTTTTTTATTTCCAGGATAGTTTCAATTGTGTCTTCTATCTCTAGCTCCTGTAAATCTTGTTTGTTTTTAGAATTTAGAAACCTGATGATATATGTGGCCTCTGTTGGATTTTATCCCAATTCTTCCTTAATTATTTCAATGGCTCCTCTAGCTTTCTGAATTAACTCATGCTACTCAATGATAATTTGTATAGAAGGCCAAATCTCCGTCATGGATTTATTGATGTCTATCCATATATTTTCCTTATCTTGGGCTAAGGTATTTGCCATGGTTGTTTCTTTTCCTAACTGTTGTAGTAATTGGATAAGCCTTTAAGATTTATGTATTTCGACCTCATGACAAGTCTTGATCCTTGATTTTTGTTCCTGTAATGACTTTACTTCCTCTTATAACTTTTTTGTTTCTACTCCTTGCATGGACATGTCCTCCATAGATTCCACCAATTTATCTGAGGCATCTGAAGTTTGTGCTAGAATTGATGTTAATGTAGAAACTTTTGTTGTTCTTATCCCTGCCACGGGAACTGCATCTAGTGGAACTATGGCCAAATGGGAATTCATCTCCTTTTCCTTGATCAACTTATCCATCTTCACTTCCATTTCCCGAATCTGTGCATTTTTCTCCATAATCAATTTGAGCATTTATTCTTTTTGTCTCTTTTTCTCAGCCACCTCTTTAGTCTATGAATCCTCTGTTTCCATTATTTTCAACTATTTCCTGAGTGATGCTATGTCAACATTCTTCTTCTTAATCAACTCTTCTCCTGCTTTGACATTAGCTGGGTCATATTCAATCTTGAGTACTAATTACTCTAATGATTTTATCTTATTATCATTGGCCAAAGAAGATATCTTTTCAATATTCAATTGAGACTGGATATTAGTCAGTGATACATGTAGTTTGGAAGCTATCATTGTAGTGTTTTTCAAGGTTGAAAAAATCATCTCCCCTGTCTGTCTGTGCATATCCATCTGATCAATAGGATGGACATCCTTTATATCAAATTAAAATGAAGTCTTCCTGTAATCAACTGATGTCTTTGGATAGGGGACATCTTCATGTAATAATTCCATTTGCATTCTTCCCTTATATGTGTCCAAATTTGAAAAAAGTCTGTGCTGAGTAGTAGAAGTCTGTTTCCAAAATTAAGTATAAGTACTGCTTTTGAAAGGTCATTCTTTTTCTTAATTTCCTTATACTTATGAAAAATATTTGACTCCTTTTCTCCATGAATTGATTCAGATGTTAGAGTTATGTCTGGATTCCTTTATGAATCTGATGATGATGGAGATCCTGTACACAAACTGGATGACTGTGCTGAAGAGTGTGGTCCTTCCAAGACTATTGTAGACTGCATTTCTCCCTCTTTAGGAAAACCTATTGTAGGAATGGTTTTAGTCTTCTTCCTATGTATTTGAAAATCATCCGCTGATACCTCTGTGACTGAAGGAGAGTCTTCATTCCTTGATATTTTATTTACTTGTTTCTGAGGTGTGATGGTCTGTGAAGTGGTCATAGAAAAAAGTTGTTCTTCTACTTCTTGCAAGGTGTTCTCTTCCCACTCAACCTTTTTCATTTATTTTTCAATATCTGGCCTTTGGGTATGCACATAGGGAATGGCCTTTTGTTTGGTCCTAACCTTATAAATAATTCCAAATGGGTCATATGACCAAGTAAATCTTAGAGGAAACTTCATCTGTTTTAAGAGGATGTCTTCTTCTTCACCTACTTCTCTGCTGTTTCAAATAAATGGTCCTATCTGAGTTTTAATTCTGAATTGAGATTTCTTCTTGGCTAATATAAAGTGGATTTCATCTGAATTTATCATATGTCTTATGTCCTCCAATGAAAAAATCCTCATTGGGAGGTATTTAGGAAACCTGTATGGTGGCATCTCACATCCATACACCCTTATTTCTGTATAATTCTGGTATAAATACCAGTCACCTGTCTTGGACTGCTCAGTTAGATGTAAAACCTTATGAATTTCTTCACCAACCTCGGGTTTTGTTCTATTGCTCAGTAAACAAGTAGTTGGATAAATGAACTGATCAATAAAATCTTTGAAGTTGTACTCCACTGAGTCCTTTCTCACCAATGAAGTCCAAAAGATGATTTTCTGTGAGCTTCCTTGTTCATTTAGCTCCTGGAGTGCAAAAGGGAACTTGTCTTCTTGATATAATATGAACATATACACTAAAATTGAAGAATACTTGAACATTCCTTCATTTTGAAACTTAATAAATTGTTCATGAATGTTGTCAACCAAGAATTGACTGAAATTGAAGTGCATAGAAACCTTTTCTTCTGTAGAGAAAATTGACAGAAAACCTAAAATAGGTTCATCTACCCATTCATCATAATAATATCCTAATAGACATGAGAGTTTGGAGATAATATAATTATCCTTCTTTGGGAAAATAGAAGAGGGGTATGGTGGATTTTTCTTAGGCAGTTGGGCATCTTCAGGGAGGAAAATTTAAAAAAATTGGGCTCTCTGGGAAAAGGTAGATTTCTGATATAATTCATTCAGGGATTCGACATAGAAAGGGGTGGTGGAGTTATTTTGAGGGATTTGCACCATTTGGTTAATGGTCTCAAGAGTAATTGTAAACATAATTTCACCATTGCGAGATGCAATGGATCTTTGGCTTGGCAGATAACTAGCTTTTCATTTAAGGACAAATTGAGGGAAAAGGTAGGTTTGGGGAAACATGTAGAGGGGTAAATTGGATTCCCAGAGTCCAATTTCATCACTTTGGTCAAGGAAATTATCCTTCAGCCAGTAGTGTAATTCGAATAAATCGAATTCACACTTAGGCTCTGCAAATTTATAATCTTTGTCTACCAGAGGAATGTGGTCAAGGTCAATTGGAGGGGGAACCATTAGATTTTTCATAAGCGTCGACAACCTTGCCTTTGGGAGCCATAATTGAAAAGCTAACAATAGAATAGGTTAGCAATGTTTTAATTACCGGAAAAATAGCTCGCCAGTTGAAGGTAAGTGATGGCGCTGGTAGTCTAATAGTAATGTTTGCTCAGTCTTTACGGGTTCTCAGTTAGCAAATAGTGTAACAAAGGTTTTTTGTATGTGCAGGGATATCCGTTACAGCGCGGGACCGTTACGGGACAACTAACGGTCATATGGAAAGAGTTAATTGGCTAACAGATTGGAGGTGTGGGCACACATGTCGTGTAGGGAGAGTGGGAGCAAAGGGGTGAAGGGCGGTATCAGGAGTGAGTTAGAAAAATTTCAGAGGGGGTAGTAGGAAGTTTGTGGTAATTCGAGGGGGGGTGAAAAACGACGAGGGAGTGCCACATTAGGTGGGGCTGGAGCGGGGAAAACAACTTTTCTGAACCCCCCTCCACCGATAAAGGTAGGTAGGTCGGGGAGGGGGGGGAAAAAATGAGGGTCGTTGTTCGGGATGAGGGACGATGTCACTGGGGAAAATCTGTGTGGATTTTATGCGCTATAAGACAAACTATCTTGTGAATTTTCTTTTGAAACCTTCACACTCTCATTTTATTTTTTCTATACTAATCTAACTTAATTTCATCAGCTTAGGGTGCATTTTAATGTGCAAACCCTATTTAATTTTCTTTGAAGGGAAATTTTATCTAGCCTATATTCTATCCCATGCATCTAACTAATTAATCCAGCTTAAACAATTGGATTAATTTATTTCTCTACCTAACTATTTTAGCCAATATTAAACAGTTTGGATAAAATTATTCTCTAACCTAACAAAAAAAAATGATTTTTTTTTTATCATGATTAAATTGTATGATTCAAACAAGGATCTAGGAATGTGGTATTCAAATTTGTAGCAATTTCACACTTATTTTTCTTTTCATGGGGTTTTCTTGTTTTTTCTCCTTTTTCTTTTATTTTGTTTTCTCCTTTTTTGTTTTGTTTTCTTTTTTACACTCTTTTCATTACTTTTGGAAATCATTTGCAGAACATAATATTATTTACAATATAAAATCACTGAAAGAAAAATATTCAATCACCATTTGATACTATGAAATATAGGACTCTAACACTCATGAGGGCCACTATGAGTTCTTGATCATGCCCTTTGGCTTGTGTAATTCTCCCTCCACTTTCCAAAGCCTTATGAATCATGTCTTCCTCCCTTTTATCCATCATTTTGTCTTAGTTTTATTTGATGATATTCTCATCTATAGTAAAACTTACACAACCCATCTTGCTCATGTGGATCTAGTTCTTCATCTACTCTCTCAGCACCAAATTTTCCTCAAACAATCTAAATGTGCTTTTGGAGCCTCAAAAATCAATTACTTGGGTCATATGGTTGGCAAGGTGGGTGTCCGGATGGATCCTAAGAATATTGAAGCTATGCAAGATTGGTCTTTCCCTAAGACTCTCAAAATCTTGCGTGGTTTTATGTGTTTAACATGTTATTATCGCAAGTTTGTTAAGAATTATGGAAAGACTACAACACCTCTCAATTCTCTCCTTAAAAAGAATTATTTCACTTGGACTGCAACATCTAATCATGCCTTTCAAGCCTTGAATGTGACTATGTGAACCACTCCTATCATGGCCCTTCCTAACTTCATAAAGAACTTTGCCCTGAAATGTGATTATTCCAGGAGAGGAATTGGAGTAGTCCTTATGGAAGATGGCCAGCCTTTGGCCTTTACCAGCAACCAACCTGTAGAGAGACATTTGGGCCAATCAATCTATGAAAATGAAATTTTGGCTATTCTGCATACAATGGATCTTTTATGCCCTTATCTATTGGGGAAATGCTTCCAAATTAAGATAGATCATCAGAGCCTCAATTATTTTCTAGAGCAACATCTTTCATCCCCATATATGATATTGTATTTTCTGGAGCAAAAAAAATGGGTGACTAAGCTATTTGGATATGATTATGAGATCATTTACAAGAAAGGAAAATACAATGTGGTTGTTGATGCTATTTCAATAAAATATGAAGTTGAAGGGTCTCTTTTTTCCCTGTACTTCATTGTACCATATTGGCTCCAAGATGTTTTCCAAGAATGGCTGGAAGATCCCAAAATTCTGTGTTTGATCCAACAATTGCAAGCCAATTCTCCAGTTTCCCCATGGTACTCTTGGCAGAATGATGAACTTTGCTACAAAGTCCATCTGTATTTAAGTAAATAGTCACAACTTAAATCCACGGTACTTTATGATCTTCATGCTACACCCATATTTGGGCACTCAGGGTTTACCAAAACCAATGACAGGGTCAAACGTTCTTTTTTTTGGGATGGTATGAAACAATACCTTCAGACTTTTATGGCGGAATGTGATGTTTTTCAATGAAAAAATGGAGAAACAGTCAAATCCCCTAAAACACTACAACTGATTCTGATTCAACCCACTATTTGGAGGGATATATCTATGGATTTCATTATTATCTTACCTAAATCAAGAAATAAGTCATTCGTCATGGTGGTAGTTGATCGCCTTTCCAGGTATGCTCATTTCTGTTCTCTTCAACACCCATTTACCGCTTCCAATGTGGCTCAAATGTTCATGGATCATGTATTCAAGATTCATGGCATACCTCATTATATTGTTTCTAACAGAGATCCCATTTTCACTAGCAATTTTTGGCAAGAACTGTTTAGGCTACATGGCACCTAATTGCATTTGAGAACCACCTATCATCCCCATATTGATGGTCAAACTAAAGTTGTCAACAAGTGTTTGGAAACATATTTGAGGTGTTTTGCATATGAAAGGAAAAATTAGTGGGCTCAATGGTTACCCCTATTTGAATGGTGGTACAACACTTCTTACCATACAACTACTCGCATGAATCCTTTTGAAGCAATATATGGAAAAAATCCACCTTCAGTTCTCTCATGCAAACCTGATGTCTTGAATATCCAAGAGGTTGACCAAACTCTTAAAGTTCAAGAGGCTATTCTCCATACCCTCAAAGAGAATTTGGTCATGGCTCAGAATCACATGAAGAAACAAGTAGATCATGATCGCCTAGAACATCAATTTGTTGAAGGGGACCATGTGTTTCTTCAACTACAACCTTATAAGCATACTTCAATCAAGGCCGACCATTTTTAGAAATTAGCGCCCAAATTTTATGGTCCTTATATAGTTCTCAAGCGCATGGGACATGTGGCTTATCAACTAGCTTTTCCTAGTCATTCTAAGCTCCATCTTGTTTTTCATGTCTCCTGCTTAAAGAAGGTGATTTGAACTAGGTGCCAAACTCAAACCAGTCTTCCCGATTTGGTTGAAGAAGGATCCATTTGGTTGCAGCCACAAGTAGTCTTGGACCAGTGTTAGCATCGTCTCCATCAACACACCATCAAGGAAGTGTTAGTACAGTGGAAAGATACAACTCCAGCAGATGCCACCTAGGAGCGAGCTACGATTCTGCAACAACTTCCTCATCTCAAGCATTAAGGACAAGGTTGTTTTTAAGGGGGAGGTCATGTTAGGGACCTAACCTCCCTAACCCCTCACGTGGGTAGAATAATATATTTTCCAATATTAATAGGGCCTAGTAATAAGGAAGAAAAGTCAAATGTAAGAAGACCTAATTTAGAAGCTTCTGCTTCTAGAATATCTTCCTCTAGATTGTTCTTTTGGTAGATAGATTTAGTATAAATTGGAGTCGAGGGCTTGAGAAGCTTTTGTCTTGAGAATTATTTTAATAGAGCACTGCTCTGCTAGAGGTTTCCCCCTAGAAGAGGAAAGTGCACATTGTTTCCTATCAATAAAGGTATTATTTTGGTGTCGTGGTTTCATCTATTGTGTTGTTTCGTTGTTATTCTCTGCAATATTTTTTTTCCAGGTATTATAATAGATCTGGTACCTTACACCTTCCCACGCAACCTCAAGGGATTCATAATATATGAAAATCTTTGTCTTTGTGTATATGGGTACATTTGCATTGACAAGTGCCAAACAATTATCATTGTTCAAAACTTCTCCAATTTAGGTTGGCATGAACCTAAAATGTCAGAATTGAGTAAAATTGTTGGAAGGTCAATAGCTAATTACCTTTATTCATCATGTTCTTGAATCTAATTTGCATTTAATTTTAAAAAAATAGTTGTTTTGGATAAATATATGGCCATTTTTCATTTTCAATCCAGTCAACCATCTCAAGTGATGCCGACAAATACTCCTTTAGTTTTCCTGTGTAAGAGTTACAATGATTTTTTTTAACATGGTTTATGAATTATAATTGAATTTAAAAAAAAAATGATTTTCATAAATATCTCAAGTGATGCCGACAAATACTCCTTTAGTTTTCTTGTGTAAGAGTTACAATGTTTTTTTTTACATGATTTATGACCTATAATTGAATTTAAAAATAAATAAATTTGATTTTTCATAAAGATCTCAAGTGATGCAGACAAATACTCCTTTAGTTTCCATGTGTAAGAGTTACAATGATTTTTTTAACATGATTTATGAATTATAATTGAATTTGAAAAAATGAATTTGATTTTTCATAAAGATTTCAAGGGATGCTCGTAAATACTCCTTTAGATTTTCTTTATGGTGATTTGTTTAAACGTGATTTATTAATTATAATTGAATTTATAATTTATAATTTCAATTTCATTTTTAGGTTCTTTAATTGAGACAACCACATTATTAAAAGTGGTTGATATAGATACACACTATTTTCCACCCTTCAAAAACTATTGATGTTATTCGACATATATCAACTACTTTTAATAATATGGTTGTGCTAGTATCTAATATCTTAATCTCTACACTTTATTCTATCTCTTTCATTTACAAAGATAAAATTAATCTTACTGTTTTCACTTTTTAATTATGCAAAGAGTGATCTCCATATAAATTTTGATACAATATTAATAAAAAAATGTAATAAGATAAATAAAGAACTATAACCAGTAATCAACAGTGATTGATCCAGTTTTAGACGATACATAAGCCTTCAACTTTCCACAAAATATAAACCACTTTATTTATACATAAAATACAATTTCTGATCCAAGTGTACTATATTTTTTAACTACTCAACCCTCATTATCCAAGAAGTTTTCTTCATAATATAAGACTAACATAATATATGTATATTTCTCTCAATTGTTGGTGCAATTTCTCAAGTACACCCCTGCCTCACTACAGCTTGGGATAGCTACAAACACATTAAGAAACTCCAAGGACATTAAATTCTCCACCATGTTGGAAGATTAATCATTCCATCGCCCAAACGATGACTTATCTCAACTGATCAAATTGTGAAGAGCTGATCGCCTTATCCATTCAATGTTTGAAGAGTTACCACCGCCACACTGCTTGATCTCTATCTGTTCGGAGTGGAAAAGGGGCACCACCGTCAAAATTAAGTAAATCTATCAAGTGTTGAAGGGTCGTGGTTGTAATATTTTAATTAGTAGTTTTTTTGTTTTGTTATGTAACCAAATTGAGATTTGAAAGGTCTATATATATATATATAATTGAACAACTAATTGATAATGAATTTCAAGAATGTTAATAGGGGATTTTATGCTCTGTTCATGTTTGAATCTGAGTTTGTAAACTCATGCTAAATGTTCATATTTATTGATGCTGATACAAAGTATTTGATTTTGTTGTAATAGAGTAATTTCTTTTTTTTGTAGCATGCATACTCTGTTTTATGTATCAGCTTGAAAACTCCATTTAAAATCTTAAGTTGTGCAATGTTTTGTTGTAGTATGCTATTGAGTTTTAGTACATAAGTACCGGGTTGAATTACTGTTGTAGGGAATGATTTATTGAAGTTATTTCATTGTTGTAATCTGAGTTTTAGTTTGCTCATGTAACTCCCCTATTCTGTTGTAACTCTGTTTGTTGTAGCTTATTATGCAGATTAGACTATGCAGAACAGATCTATGTTATTGCTGCTAGAACAAAGTATTGATTTTAGTTTATGATGCAGGGGTGTTTTACTTAAGTCTTTGTTGTAATATCTATTTGTTGTTTGCTGAAACTGTTGCTAAAATTGTTGTTGTAGCTTATTGGTGTTGTTACATAGTGATGAAATTCTTGTTGTAATTGCTTGTTGTTTCCTGAAGCACTCCCCTGCATCCTTCATTGTGTTATCAGAGCAATTAATATTTCTAGTTCTTCATTGTAATTGACTACAGTGATTTGGAATCTGACCTAAAATGGGTACAAACAATAGTTTGACTCAATCATAGATTCCATATTTGACTGAAAGGAATTATGATTCTTGGTTTATCAGAATGAGAACAATTTTGTGTTCTCAAGATATTTGGGAGTTTGTTACAATTGGTTATCCAGAGCCTGCTGACCAAGCAAATGTTAGAGAAATATTTGCCTCACCCTAAGCAATCTTGCAGAGAGGGCCTTATTCCATTTCCCTATGCAGACTCACTTTCCTTGATTGATAAATTCAGAGACAAAAATATAAATTTTTCCACTTGTATGCATCTTGCACCCTATACAACAAGCGTATACATAGGCTGCTCCACTACAGTCCGCGTATATCGGGATTTGTGCCAAAAAATCAAAATTAAATGTCGGGTTTCCATGTCACGATAGGAGATCTTTGATCCTTGGCCTTCCATATACTGGAAACATTCCAACTCTGCCCTTCAATTGCATTTTGAAGGCTATAAAGAACCCAATTCCGAGTTGTGGAAAAGGAGAGAGAAAGAATTCAACTTCGAGAGCAAAGTTACTCTGAAGAAATTATTACTTCATATCGAGTCAACATCCCTTTGTCCTTTAAGTCTGAACACAATGTTCAACCCCCAATCTCTTCCCTTATTGATGGAGAAACTCATTGTCTCCCTTCTATGAGCTCGCCTTTGGTGGAGGATTGAAGTGGTTGAGGCCCAACTGGAAGGAAATTGGTTTCTCGGTTCCGAACCATGCCGACACAAAAGTCTGTAATATTGTCACTTCTGTTGATTATTTATTAATAGAAATACTCTCTTCCTGTCCAATTGATATCTTGCAAATATATGAATTATTATCCATGGGCATGTTTGTTTTGTATATTAATGGATTATTCTATCTAATGTGCTAACCTTTTATATTATCACTATATGATTGCTTTGCTTGTTTGTTGAGAACTTGTTGTAGGTATAAATATTTCGGTCAAAGTGATCAACTGTGGGCATCTTCAAACATCTGGACGAGGTAGGTCCTTTTCTTATCTCGCTTGCACATTAGATTTTATAGCATGTTTATGGGAAAGAGTTGATTTTTGCAGTCATACCCGTCTATTTTGGTTTACCCTAGCCATAGAGAGATTTTCCTTATAACAAAATTGGCGACCATACTGGGGATGAATCTTCTTTCTTAGGGTTTGAAGTACTTTTCTCTTTAGATTACTCTCGTTTCTATTGTGGTTCTTGTCATAACATTGCTTGACATCTCCTTTTCACTCCAGGTCTGAGTTTTCGGCCTTCCTCCCTTTCCTCACCTTGTTTTAAAGCATATACACACCTTTTGCCTTGATAGTCGCGTATACATGCAGGTTGTCTCACTCCCAACGATGTATAAATGCTATGTTTTCCTGAATAGTCACGTACACCTATTTTCCTTTCCTATTTGCTTGGTATGGTGTTTGTTGGGTGGGATTTGATGCTTGCTGAGCCTTCTTGGGTGTCTGTAGTGCATGTTGAGTGACTGTGGGATGAAAAGAAACCCTCTTTTGGTTGAATTTATGGGCAAAGTCTTTCTCTTCATTTTTTCATTTTTATTGTCCTTGCACATTGGGCTAGGTGTTTTGTCTCTTGGTATCCTGCTTGAGTTATCTCTTTTTTATACACAATAGGGTTATATATCAAGTTATTTTTCAATCCATGCATTTTCAGTTTTAATATATTGAAAATACAAAAAAATAAGCATTTTGCATTGCTTGGCATTTTTTTCTTTGAATCTCTATCATTATCTTAGTGCATATAGTGAAAGATTGCATCTTTACTTCTGAATTGCAGAGTTGAATTTGAAAATTGCATCATTTTTTAGAAGCATATCATTCATCGAAAGTTAAAGTTAGGACTTTGCATTACTTTCATATTCACTTTTCTTGTAGAGTCATAACACCATGGGTTTCATTACCATACCTTTTTGAGTAATCACTTCCATAAAATCAATGCTATAATTTAAAATTTATTAGTAACGATTTTATTTTCTAGGGTGCACAAACTAGCCTAGGATTTAGTGCCTTCGAATAGGATTTTGTGAGTAAAATTCTCCAAGGAAATTAAATCAAAATATGTGTCTGAGTTAGGGAGTGGAGAAATCCATTGTATAATTGGCAAGATCAAGAGGCTCCGCTCACACCGGAGTTAATCACGAGGTTGCATGAAGTTGGTTGAAGGGATATCCCCCTGATACCTTCCTAGCGTCAAAGATATTTCTGGGGATCTATTCATATCTGGGGATCTTGTTGGTTCCTTTACCTCCGTGAGAGGCAGTGCTTTCAAGGTTTCGAGCTTTTCTACCCTGCCCATACGATGGACCTGTCTTATGACTGCTTTCTTGTGCATCGATTATATAGTGGTTTATTAGTTTCTTGACTTAGGTGTCTCATAGGTTACTTGCAGGGGTTATTCTGTAGGTACCCTGGGTCAGATAAGGGTCAGCCAACACATAGCCTTTATGGAAGATTACCTCTCTGAGGGGATCTGACCGACTAATTTAAGCCCATGAGGGTCCTTATAACTGATTATTTTACCTCCGATATTTAGCAGGGAGTCTCAGGCCCCCCTCAGGCGAGACATACCTTCTTTAGGGATGGAGGCCACTCAACCACTTTACCCCATTTGCATGCATATTGGCCGTTTGATTTTTTGGTGTGCTCTTTGAATACTAGTTGATCTTAGGAGTTTATACTGAGTTTTAATTATCATGGATAGTGGATTTCCTTTGGCTCCCTCATTTACTGCTACCCCCCCCCCATGATGTTCACTCATTTCATGGGAACGAATCCTTCCATTTTGTATAATGGTATGCAAAATTATAGTACTCAGGAAATGACTTGGGTCTCTAATCATTTTTCTCATGGTATGTCAGATATTTCTTCTCACTTTCCATCCTCTGTCTCGCCTCCTTATGCGAATACAAGTTTTGGGTATGGGGGCATGATTCCTCCTTATTCTTCCTCTTTGTTTGGTGAGAGTCATATCCTTCAAACACCTCTTACGATAGGAGGTTGGAATATTCCTTTCTATGAATCCACTTTGCGAGAAGCAAGTGCCCAAATAGGCAATCATTCTACTTATTACTCTCCGTCAACTTATCCTTCTTCCGCTATGACAATTCCTATGAACACTTTTCCCATGGTAGACCTCCATCTGTCCTCTAGTGTTTCATCCAGGGGAAGTTATTTTTATAGTATGGGAAACCCCCTTCACGAAGTTCCTTCATCTGGGGGCAACATGTATCCTCACTCAAATAATCCTTATCATGCTTTTGTCTCTTCACAGACATCTACTTCAATGTCGATGCCTTTACAATCCTTTATGAATCTGTATGGAGGAGGATACTATCCCTTCGGAAAGGGAAAGGGTGTAAACTAGGATCCTTCCTGGCCTGCAATTTCTCAAAACCAATATTTCCTTAGACCTTGGTCTCAAATGACACAACCCACCGCCACCACAAGTCTAGTCACTGTAGGTCATACTGGCATTTTATCACCAACCTATGCTAGTCATGTTGGAGATTGGTTGACGACCTCTGCAAGTCATGTTGAAGACCAACAAACAACCACTGCAAGTCATGCTAGGGGCACAAGTCTCGTCACTGCTATTCACACTACACATACATCACCAACCTCTACTAGTCATGTTGGAGATTTTTCACCAACCACTGCAAGTCATGCTGGGGTCATTCATACGATTGAGAAGCCTAGACGTGTCAAACGTAAGGCCATATTCCTTTGAAAAACTTGCAAAGGAAGTCACCTTACTCGTTTGTGTCCTGCTACTGTCAAGATACCGAAAGCATGGTTCTCACTTGAGGGCCCTTTAGGTTCTTATTCATCTGTGGTTTCCCCACACTCTATTCCTTCTTTAGTTGATACAACAGTCATGTCGATGAAATCTTCAACTGACACCCCTCTTCCTTTAGGGGTTGATGCATCCATTGACCTTGTTGTCTCTCATCCCATTCAACTAGTGGTCGTTTCAATGCAATCTTTGAATGACACCTCTCTTATGTTCGGGGGTTATGCATCTCTTGACCTTGTTGTCTCGCATCCTCTTCAACTAGTGGTCGTGTCGATGCAATCTTCAACCGAAATCACTCATATTTTTGGGGGTGATGCATCTCATGACCTTATTTTCTTGTGTCCTATTCAACCAATGGTTGAAGAAGTGGTCGTGTCGATTCACTCTTCGGTCAACTCCACTCTTCTATTGGAGAGTGACAAGTCTAAGGGAGTGGTCGCACCAATGCAATTTTCGGTCGATCTCACTCTTCTGGTTATAGTTCTATACCTTCTAAGCCATGTCCTTAGCATTTCTAGTGCTATACCTTCTGCACAAGGGAGCATTCCACTCTCTTTGAGTATGCTCCCCCCAATTCCTAGGGTGGTTTCCTTTAATTAGAATGATCTTGTAGTGCCTCGACTTCCTTCTTCTATGCCCTTCCATATACGGGGCATTCTTTGATATATTGTAGATAAGGAAACCTCTGCAAGTATTTTATCCTCCTCGACTTGGAAAGCTTTGGCTTTTCCCAAGCTTGTGTCAACTCTTCATAAGTTGCTGACCTTTTGAAGAAGTCCTGCACGGGAGTCTTGGCCTCCCCCATTATATGTTTATTAGAAAAGCATCCCCGAGTCTTGGTTAAGCTCTTTTACAACTCTTTTAAAAAAGAGAAAATATTTCCAAGTGAATTTGTCCCTTTCACACTCTTTAAGTTGGACTTGAAAGATCGTGAGTCTCAGTTAAGCTCTTTTCTGATTTTTTTTTCAAAAAGCGAAAAGATTTCCGAGTGATTTGTCCCTTTCACACTCATTAAATTGGACTTGAAAGGTCGTGAGTCTTAGTTAATCTCTTTTCTGACTTGTTATCAAAAAATGAAAATATTTTTGAGTGAGCTTGTCTCTTTCACACTCGTAAAACTGGTTTTGAAAAGACATTTATTTGGCACAAGTTTACCCCTTTTTCACACCAAGTAGACTGAAAGACATAAAAAAGGACATTTTTTGGCGTTAAGTTGTGATTGCATCTAATGCACTTGCTTGCAGTATTGAGTCTATATCCAGTTCTCTCTTTGCATTATAAACTGTTTGCCTCAACAGTTTTTCATCCTCAACCAAACAGAGCCTTGTTTATATCCTTCACAATTTGACACCCTATACCTAGGAGGGAACATTCCATTGAGTGTCCACCTCCTACATTCACTTCCCTGCATTGAGAATAGGTATGTTCCACTGCTGGAACTAGTTTTTCTTACTTGTGACACTCGTTTCCTCCTCTGTATCATAACATTCATTTGTCTATGAAAAAACAAAAAAATACAGGCAGGAAGGGAGTATTATCTTGTATCGGCAACAGTCGTGTTGCCTTTGAACATAGTACAAATTTAAGCTCTTTTCAGACTCCCTAAAATTGAAAAGATCGTCGAGTGACCTTATTATTTCACACTTGTTAAAATGGTCTAGAAGAACATTCTTGACGGATTCCATAGTTAAGATTTTTTCAGACTCCTTAAATATGAAAAAATTGTTGAGTGATCTTATTTTTATCACACTCATTAAAATGGTTTTGAATAGACGTCTTGTTAGTGCTAGTTTACCCCTTTTTCGAACCGAATAGACTACCTTCGAAAAAGGTACCCCATTGGAGTCTCCTTTTACATTTTTTTAGACTCTCTAAATATGAAAAATCGCCAAGCTTACCTTCTCTAGGCTCGTTAGAATTACATCGAAGGATGTTACCATTGTGTGTTTTATTAATTGCATTTGCATACCCACATCTTTCGCCTAATGATGGATCCATATTGCTCTCAACTGAACCATCTGAAGCATGCCTTATACGGAAGCCCTATAGCACTTTGTCTCTGCGTCTTGACACCTTTTCCCCCTAGAGGATTTTTCCTGAGTGTCCTTTTCTTGCATATGTCCCTTTGCCCTGAGCATCCCTGAACTAGTATGTTTGCGACACTCGATCCTCCTTTGTAACGTAGCATTGTTTTATTCCTTTTCAAGCTTTCCAACATTATTGAAAAAGACAAAAAAATCAAATATACCCCAAAAAGAGGAAGGGAAAAGTATTTTCTCTTTATTTGGTAGCACAATGAGTCGCCCTTGGATAAAGCACATCCTTCTGTTTGTTCTTCAAGCTCTGGGATTTAATACGACCTTAAGAAGTTGTTCTCGCTACATAGATCTGTGTCCTCCTCCATTTGGTTATTCTTCCAAACATATGGAGAGTTTGCGTTGCCTCTTTCATCGTTAACTTATGTCAAATGCCATGTTGCCTAAGTCTCATCATTTGTCGTGCTATTGCCCAAGGGAAATTTTACCAATCCTAAGTCGGCCCCTTTGCAGTTTGTCTCTTGCCCTCATGCCCGACCATCGCGAAAGTCCAATCAAGTCTTTGTTTGAAATCAATGAAGCCTTCAGTTTGATCATCAAGATCCTCTAGTCCATACCCGACGAGCCGTCGAAGACCTCTCGGTAGTTAATTTGTACACTCATATTACACTCCTACCCGAGTTTTGAAGACTTTGAAGTTGTTGCTCGAGCTCTGAAGACCTCATCTCCAACCATTAGGCCTTATCATATTTTAGAAGATGGATACTATACATGTATATCTTTTGATTTTGAGATGTATATCTGCTATGTATTGCTCACGACTACACTTTATATATTTATATGACATGGATCTATAGTGTATTTGATTGGTAGCCATGATTTTATTTCATCCCAAGCATGGGTATGCCCGCCTTGGTGAGACAATTGTTATTTTTCAGATGGCACCTCCCGAATTCTAGTCCCTGGGCTCACCGGTTTGGTACGTTGATAAAGATTGATAATGTATTTCATCCATCAGATTCTCTTTTGACCTCACACATTAGGGGGCATCTGTTATAACCCTAATTTGCACCAAACATGCTTACCTGACATCAGGCCATCTCATATTCCTTCTTTGCCAAGCCACCACTGAAGAGCTCTTCTAAAAAACTCCATTTTTAAAGGCCCACACACCCTGCTCCACTACAACCTACGTGTATCTACAGTTTCCACGCTAGCTAACCCACTACAACCTGCATGGAACTTCAGAAGCACAAAAAAAGGAAAGTTGCTAATGAAACACACAACTTTGGGTAAGTTAACTAAACCTTTCGGCCATGCATGGCCGATCATTCGACCAAATACCTAGCTCCTTCTAGCTTATAAAAGAAGGGGTAGGGGTCACATTTGAAAGGAGGAAAAAAATAGTAAAGAAACTCTACCCGAATTTGTATTCCCCTTTACCCAAGATTCTACAACCATTTTGTGATTTCAACGAAGAAGAGAAGCAAGTGGGTTAGCAGTTGGTGCACAGTAAAAGAGGAGCCCAGGACCAGATTCATGGAGCAGTGGTCGGCTTCATCATTGTAAGTTGGTTTAGTGAAGTTAATAATAACGAAGTATTTTTCCCATCCCGCCATATGAGATTGTCATTATTTATCACGTACATGTTGATTCAATCTCTAACCCATTAATCTATAGATCAAATGCATGTGGATTTCTTTGTTTGTCTTTGTGAATGCAGGTCAGCCTTGGGAGGAGAGTTGCAGTCAAAGAGAAACCAAGCATGAAGAGGGATCGAGATCAAACATCAGAAATAAGGTATGCTCACTTGATCTTCTTAACTATGTATTTGTTTAAGAATAATGGGGATTAGGTCTGGGATGATGGTAAAAAGTAGGAATTTTTAGGTCTTTTCTACATGCATGATTAAAACCCTAAGTGCTAGTCCATAGGGGGATTTCCCACTCACAACGGAATTGGTGACCATATTGGGGATCTCTCGGGTTTTCTGGGGATACTTTTTGTTAGTTTTAAATTGGTTTCATCACCTTTTTTCTGAGTTTCTGCAAGAGTATGAGCTAGTAGGGATTCTTGTCTTCCATACCAGTACTCCCTGCTTTCTTTGCTTGGATGCATTTTATTTTTGGGAAGTCATAGAGGTACACATGGCCTATATAAGGCCTGCATGCATGTACACATGCCATACCTTCACATAGCCCGCATGCATACACCCGCTGATGAAGTGCTAGCTGCATGTCTGAGAACCCAGGAAATCCTTCTCAAGAAGAGGCAGTCATCCTCTCCCCTGCAGAAGTGATCCTTCTCAGGGATCTTCTGGGTCCTTCAAGGTCTTTGATTGAACAGTCCATAGTCGGGTAAAACCCTCAGATCAGCTTTTTCCTTGCATCTTTTTCTATCAAAGTAAGTTTTTGTGTCTTCAAGGGATTCTGGTTCTCAATACCAGTACTCCCTTCCTGAGGTTAGCCGCTTGTCTTGCTTCTTTTGAGAATAAATAGAGGCACACGTGGCCTGTAGTGGGCCTACACACATGCATACACATCCTGACTTTGGGCAGCCCACATGCATACGTTGGCTGTTGAAGTGACAGTCGTGTATCTATCTAGAAAATTTGAGGAGGCAATCATCCTCTTCCCTGTCAAGTTTTTACTTCCCAGGTTTTTCTTGTTTCTTTCTGGTCTCTGTCATAAGCAGTTTCAGCCTAGGTTGTATTCCAGCATAGCTTTATTTTTCATTTAAAATATTTTTTGTGTTTCCTAGCTTTTTTAACTTATTTTTTAGCTTGAAATTTTAAGAAAAATAAGTTGCATTTTGAAAAATGAGTTGCATTCATCAGTTTCTTTTAGAATCTTTTGTTATTTCTTCTTTAATTGGAACAAAATATAAAAAAAAAAACTCAGTTGGTTAGATCTCTTTCTTTCTTGGCATTTTCTTTGCATTTCTATTTGAAAAAGAAAAAGAAATTAGCATATCATTGTGTTTTCTTCTAGTTTTAAAAGCATTTCAAAATAAATAAATAAGAAATATAATCATTCTTTGCCAGTGTTCATATAAGTTTCATCATTTTTCACAAGATTATTAAGAACATCAGTTGCACTACTGTACCCCTTTTAAGTAAATCAAGCCTTAAAAAGAACACTAATCTAAAATTAATTAGACCTTTTATGTTTGTAGGGTCAACGAACTAGTTTAGGGTTAGGGCCTTGAATTAGGTTGGAGAGGAAACTCTTCAAGGCCATTAAATCAAACATTGGAGTTTGAGTTAGGGAGTGTCAAAGTCCAATATCATGAAATTTATCCGGGACCCCCCTCTAACATAGGGGATAAACACGAGGTCGCGTGCGGAAAGGTAGCGGAGATAACCCCTCCAAAGTTGGACCAATCGTAGTGGAGAACACATATAGAGGGCTTGTCTTGGGATTCTGTCGATTGCATTTTCCACGAATATTTTTGGGTCTCAAATCCATTAAAGGCCCTCAATTGTCTTTCAGACCACTTGCCTTCAATACCCTTGACAGTTTTTAGGCTCGATACCCTGCTCATTGTGGTCTACCCGACTTTCGATTGCACCCGCCTAGTGACTATTCGCGTGCTGGCAACCTAGTTGCCCATCGTTTTTAGAGACATACACAAGTGACCGTGGGGGCATACCATAGTACCTAGGGTAAACATTGGGCCATGCTTTTTAGAGTATACCCGGAGGGTTCTTCCATATTCGAGTTGCACTTGCACTGGTAAATTTCTCTAGTGTTGGTTGGTGTAACTATTTTTCCAACTAGTTAGTCGTTTGCTTGATTTGCCTTTAGGAACTTTTAGTTTGTGCTCTGTTCTCCCTAGTTTTCCATAGTGAGTTAGTCAGTTGTGGCTTTGGGTCTCTGACCTAAGGTGGTAGATCACCCACTCCGCTGGTTGAGAGGACTTTTCAGTCTTCTGCTTATAAACATGGAGCCGCCTCTTTATAGGTGTTGTTTTGATAACACTGGTTCTTCAGAGTCAGTGTGTGAGACTTTTACGGACTTGAACGATCTCGCAAAGGGAGAACCTATGCATAAGATATTCATGGCTAAATTTCCCGATGATACCAACCAAGGAACCCCTTCACAAGGGGATTCTTTTGCTTTTCCTTTCTTCAGAAATGTGGGCGTCCCTTTGATGGCCACTTTGCACATTCCTAAGTTGAATGTGGGATTACCGGTTTGGTTGGGTACCATTCTAAATGTCCCAAATGCTCTCGACACTTCTCAGTTAAGAAATTTATGTCATGGGCACCCTGTTGATGTTTCTTCATCAGCAAAGTCTTCTCCTCCTCCTTCTCCCGCCTCTGGTGAAAGTACAGTTACTAGTAACCAAAAGTCTAAACGAAATAGAAAGAGGAAGAATAGGAAGAAGAAATCACCAACCTCTGCGAGTCATGTTGGAGATAGGTCGACAACCTCTGCAAGTCACATTGAATACCAACACCCAACCTCTGCAATTTATGATGGGGGAAATCACCCACCCTATGCAAGTCATGCTGGGGGAAAGAGTCCAGTCACTGCTAGTCATACTGGTCATAGGTCTGTAGCCTCTGCGAGTCAAGTTATCGACCCATCACCAGCCTCTGCAAGTCATGTTGGAGATGTAAAACCAGCCACTACTAGTCATGTTGGGGGAATCAATTCTGTTGAGAATCCTATACAGATAGGGCATACGCCTAAGTTCCCTTGTAAGATTTGCAAGGGAGATCACCTTACTCATTTGTTCCCTGACATTCCAGAGGTACAAAGATTGTGGTCCTTGTCTGCAAGCTCTTCTGATTCTGAGTCTTCTCGGGTTTCCTCACAGTCTATTCAACCTTTGGTTGAGAAAGTGGTCACGTCAATACAGTCATCGGTTGATCCCACTCCTCTTTTGAGGGGTGAGGTGCCTTTAGACCTTGTAGTCTCTCAGCCTATTCAACCATTGGTTGAGAAAGTGGTCACGTCGATGCAGTCATCGACTAAACCCACTCCTCTTTTGAGGAGTGAGGTGCCTTTAGACCTTGTAGTCTCTCACCCTTTTCAACCATTGGTTGAGAAAATGGTCATGTCGATGTAGTCATCGGCTGATCCCATTCCTCTTTTGGGGGGTGAGGCGCCTTTAGACCATGTAGTCTCGTAGCCTATTCATCCATTGGTTGCAAAAGCGGTCATGCCGATGTAGTCATTGGATGATCCCACTCTTCTTTTGGGGTGTGACGTGTCTACCGACTATGTTTTTATCATTTCTGGTTCAATACTTCCAGAACAAGGGGGCATACCGCTCATTCCGAGAACACCCCCTCCAAGCCCTAGGATGGTTTCCTTTGATTGGAATGACCTTGTTGAGCCTCATCTTCCTTCCTCCACACCCTTTCAAATAAGGGTTGAAGTTAATTCAACAAACATTTATCGATGTATTGTGGATGAAGGAGCCTTTGCAAGTATTTTATCCTCCTTGGTTTGGAAAGTCTCGGGATCTCTCGAGCTTTTGTCTTCTTCGCATGAACTTTTGGCTTTTGAAAAATGTCCTAGTGAATATTTGGGGGTTCTTCCTTAGTTACCTATCTTGTTAGGTGGGAAGACTTTCCTTGTTGATCTTATAGTGGTGCAAGGCCTGTTAGATTTCAATATGCTTTTTGGGCATGATTATGTATATGCTATGAATGTTGTGGTATCTACGCTCTTCTGGGTGATGCATTTCCCTCACAATGGAAGCATTGTCACTACGACCAGCTGGCATCTGATAATCACCATCCTAATTCAACATTATTTCAGACTACCCCTTTATATGTTCCTAGCGTTCGTGTAGAATCTGCCCCGCCACGGGTTAATTATGTGGCATCTTATCCTCAGTGTTCAATTGCTTATGAGCAGGAATCTGTGCAATCATGTTTTCCTTCTCGAGACTTGGAATCAGAAATTGATCCATTGGTGTATCCAATGGGGGCATGGGAGCCCTTGCTTCCACCTCTTGGTTCAAGTGGGCTTGAGTATCCTTCTAAGTCTGATCTCGTTGTTAGTAGATCCTCAAGCCCTCATGATCGTGATTATTCGCTGATAGACTCTACCAGTCCTGGCCAGAACCTCCATCGTCATATGGAGTATGGTTAGTTTACTTCACCCTTTGGGACTATCGACTCTCGTTTGCGTGATTTCTTGGAGTTTGAATTTCCTTCAGATGAGGCTATCCTGGAAGCCATGACTATGGTTTCTATACCACAGGAGGACTTACACCGTGGTTTGTGTTTTCTTCCCTTTTGGGAGACTTCCCAAGTTGACTATCGAAGAGTCTCTTGGTCTGAGCCTAACAACGGGCTCTACCTGAACCAGTTTCATACTTTAGTCATAGCCCCCAACGGGTCTTCTTTTAATCCCTTTTCAAACCCTCTAAAAATGAAAATATTGTCAAGAGATCTTGTGGCCTTTCACGCTCGTTAAACTGAAATTTGAAGTCACGTCTATCTGGTGGTAGTTTACCCCTTTTTCGGTCCAGACGATCAATTGTATGAACAAAGGTATACTCTTGGAACTTCAGTTCTCTAGAAGAGTACCCTCAGGTATAATTTTACCTCTTTTTTGGGCCCGAGGGACTAAATTTACAAAAAAGGAACCCCCACGGAGTCCATAGTTAAGCTCTTTTTAGACTCCATAAAATTGGAAAGATCGCATAGTGACCTTATTCTTTCACACTCGTTAAAATGGTCCAGAAGAACATTCCTGCTGGAGTCCATAGTTAAGCTTTTTTCAGACTCCTTAAAAATGAAAAAATTGCCGAGTGATCTTATCTTTATCACACTCGTTAAAATGGTTTTGAATAGACGTCTTGTCGGTGCTATTTTACCCCTTTTTCGAACCAACTAGACTACCTTCGAAAAAGGTACCCCATCGGAGTCTCCTTTTACATTTTTCCGACTCTCTAAATATGAAAAACCACCAAGCTTACCTTCTCTGGGCTCGTTAAAATTACATCAAAGGATGTTACCATTGTGTGTTTTATTAATCGCATTTGCATACCCGTGTCTTTGGCCTAATGCCGGCTCCATGTTGCTCTCAACTGAACCATATGAATCATGCTTTATACGCAATCCCTGTAGCACTTTGCCTCTGTGTCTTGACACCTTTGGCCCCTGGAGGATTTTTCCTGAGTGTCCTTTTCTTGCATATGTCCCTTTTCCCTGAGCATTCCTGTGTTCCGTGTGCTTGGAACTAGTATGTTTGCGACACTCGATCCTCCTTTGTAACATAGAATTCTTTTATTCTTTTTCAAGCTTTCCAACATTATTGAAAAAGACAAAAAAATCAGATATACCCCAAAAAGAGGAAGGGAAAAGTATTTTCTTTTTATTTGGTAGCACAATGAGTCGCCCTTAGATAAAGAACATCCTTCTGTTTGTTCTTCAAGCTTTGGGATTTAATACGGCCTTAGGAAGCTGTTCTCGCTACATAGAGTTGTGTCCTCCTCCGTCTAGTTATTCTTCCAAACATATGGAGAGTTTGCGTTGCCTCCTACATCATGAACTTATGTCAAATGACATGCTGCCTGAGTCTCATCATTTGTCGTGCTATTTCCCAAGGGAAGTTTTACCAAGCCTGAGTCAACCCCTTTGTAGTTTGTCTCTTTCCCTCATGCCCAACCATCCTGAAAGTCCAATCAAGTCTTTGTTTGAAATCAATGAAGCCTTCAGTATGATCATCAAGATCGTCTAGTCCATACCTAATGAGCCATCGAAGACCTCTGGGTAGTGAAGTCGTACACTCATATTACACTCCTACCCGAGATTTGAATATTTTGAAGTTGTTGCTCGAGCTTTGAAGACCTCATCTCCAGCCATCAGGCCTTATCAGCTTCTAGAAGATGGATACTATACATGTATATCTTTTGATTTTGAGATGTAGATCCGTTGTGTATTGCTCGCGGCTACACTTTATATAGTTATATGACATGGATCTATAATGTATTTGATTGGTAGACATGATTTTATTTCATCCCGAGCATGGGTATGACCACCTCGATGAGACAATTATTATTTTGCAGATGGCACCTCCCGAATTCTGGTCCCTGGGCTCACCGGTTTGGTACGTTGATAAATATTGATAATGTATTTCGGCCATCAGATGCTCTTTTGACCTCACACATTAGGGGGCATCTGTTATAACCCTAATTTGCACCAAACATGCTTACCTGGCATCAGGCCATATCATATTCCTTCTTTTCCAAGCCACCACTGAAGAGCTCTTCTAAAAAACTCCATTTTTAAAGGCCCACACACCCTGCTCCACTACAACCCACGTGTATCTACAGTTTCCATGCTAGCTGACCCACTACAGCCCGCATGGACCTTCAGAAGCATGAAAAAAGGAAAGTTGTTGATGGAACACACAACTTTGGGCAAGTTAACTAAACCTTTCGGCCATGCATGGCCTGTCATTCGACCAAATACCTAGCTCCTTCTAGCCTATAAAAGAAGGGGTAGGGGTCCCATTTGAAAGGAGGAAAAAGATAGTAAAGAAACTCTACCCAAATTCGTATTCCCCTCTGCCCAAGATTCTACAACCATTTTGTGATTTCAACGAAGAAGAGAAGCAAGTGGGTTAGCAGTTGGTGCACAGTAAAAGAGGATCCCAGGACCAGATTCGTGGAGCAGTGGCTGGCTTCATCATTGTAAGTTGCTTTAGTGAAGTTAATAATAAAGAAGTACTTTCTCATCCCGCCATATGAGATTGTCATTATTTATCACGTACATGTTGATTCAATCTCTAACCCATCAATATGTAGATAAAATGCATGTGGATTTGTTTGTTTGTCTTTGTGAATGCAGGTCAGCCTTGGGAGGAGAATTGCAGTCAAAGAGCGACCAAGTGTGAAGAGGGATCAATATCAAATGCCAGAAATAAGGTATGTGATCTTCTTAACTGTGTATTTGTTTAAGAATAATGGGGATTAGGTCTAGGATGATGGTAAAAAGTAGGAATCTTTAGGTCTTTTCTGCATGCATGATTAAAACCCTAAGTGCTAGTCCATAGGGGGATTTCCCACTCACAACAGTTAGCCCATCACAACTAAGAACACCCAAAACATATGAGCACGGTGAGCCATTAGGTCATGGTGGACATCAAACATGATTATAGGTAAGTGATGAATCAAATCCTGCTTTAGCTTCATTAAGAAACAAAATTAGAGGTCATAAGACTAGAAGTTTAAGAGAATTGTATGAGCAAAATGATGAATTAGATCAATTTTCAAATTTTGCATTAATTGCATATGATCCTATAAATTTTGATGAGGTTGTTAAAAAAGAAGTTTGTGTAGAAGCTATGAATAAGGAAATCGATGCCATAGAAAGGAACAAAACTTGGGAACTTGTAGATTTTTCTAAAGATAAAAATTGTATAGGTGTTAAATGGATTTACAAGACCAAGTTAAATGTTGAAGGTTAAGTTGAGAAGCACAAGGAAAGGATTATAGCTCATAGGTTCAGTCAACAACCCGATATTGATTATAATGAAACTTTTGCGCTTGTATCTAGGCTTTATACAGTAATAATGGTGTTAGCCATTGCTGCTCACAATAAATGGATCATGTACTAGATGGATGTTAAGTCTGCATTTTTAAATGGTTTTCTGTAAGAAGAGGTTTATGTGAAACAACCTCCATGAAACGATATTGATGGACAAGAAGGTAAGTTATACAGGTTAAAGAAAGCATTGTATGGATTGAAATAAGAACCTAGAGTATTGTACAACATAATTGATGAATACTTGAATGGTGAAGGATTCAACAAGAGTATGAGTGAGCCAACTCTGTATACAAAGGTAAATAAGGAAGGTGAACTCTTGATTGTATGCTTGTATGTTGATGATTTGATTTTCACCATAGATATTTCAGTAGATGAGTTTAAGACAACCATGAAAACTGAGTTTGAAATGATTGATTCAGGAATGATGAAATATTTTCTAGTCATTGTAGTAAATCAATCTAAAGATGGTATTTTTATTTTATTTGTCAAAATAAGTATGCAAAGGACATATTGAAAAGGTTTAGGATGGTGAATTGTAAACCAACTGTAACACCAATTGCAACTGGCACAAAAATCGGTAAGAATTATGAGGGGTCATATGTTGATCCGAATCTGTATAAAACACTGGTTGGATGTCTTATGTATTTGACAACAACAAAGCCTGATATTATGTCTGTTGTAAGTTTGATTTCTAGATTTATGGAGTCTCCGAAAAACACCCATTGGCAATATGGAAAGAGGATTCTAAGATATGTTGCTTGAACAACAAATTATGTTGTCTTGTACACATCATATTCGAATTTTAAGTTGAATATTGGATATAATGATAGTGATTTTGCAGGTTGTGTAGATGAAAGGAAGAACACATCAAGATATGTGTTTAGCTTTGGATCAAGATCAATAGAATGGGAATCAAAGAAGTGTCCCATTGTGACTTTATCATATACTGAGGAAGAGTATGTTGCAACAACAACAACTGCATATCATACCGTGTGGATGAGAAGGATTATGAATGAGTTGTTGAATGAACAACAAGAACCAACTCAGATTTTCTGTGATAATAAATCAACCATTTCTTTGTCACATAATCATTTTTTTTACAAGAAGAGTAAGCATATTGATACAAAGTATCATTTTATTCTAGAGCTAATAAACAATTATGAAATTTCTATAGAGTTTTGTAGATCTGAATATCAATTTGCAGACATGTTTACAAAGGCCTTAGCAAAGGAATTGTTTGAAATTCACAAAAAGAACAAATTGGGGTCTGTGAACTATAATAAAATTTTTGGTTTGACAACAATCTAGTATTGCGGAGTTTTGTTTTTTGGTGAAATGATTAAGGGGGAGAATGTTGGAAGATTAATCATTCCACCCCCCAAAAGATGACTTATCTCAACCAATAAAATTGTGAAGAGATGATCACCTTATCCATTCAATGTTTTAAGATTTACCACTGCCACACCATCGTATCTCTATATATTCATAGTGGAAAATGGGCATCACCGTCAAAATTAATTAAATCTATCAAGTGCTAAAGGGTCGTTGCTGTAATATTTTAATTAGTTGTTTTTTGTATGCTTATGTAACCAAATTGAGATTCGAAAGGTAAATCTCATGTATATATATATATATATATATATATATATATATATATATATGTAATTGAACATCTAATTGATAATGAATTTTGAGAGTGTTAATACGAGATTTCATGCTCTGTTCATGTTTGAATATGAGTTTGTAAACTCACGTTAAATGTTCAGATTTATTGATGTTGATACAAAGTAATTTTATTTTGTTGTAGCATGCATACTTTGTTTTTTGTATCAGTTTGAAAACTCCATTTAAATTCTTATGTTGTGCAATGTTTTGTTGCAGCATGCTATCGAGTTTTAGTATAGACGTACCAGGTTGATTTATTGTTGCAGAGAATTATTTATTGAAGCTATTTCACTATTGTAATTTGAGTTTTAGTTTGTTGTTGTAACTCCCATGTTCTGTTGTAACTCTGTTTGTTGTAGCTTATTATGCATATTAGAATATGCATAACATGTCTATTTTATTGCTGCTAAAACAGAGTATCGATTTTAGTTTATGATGAAGGGGTGGCTTACTTAAGTCTTTGTTGTAATATCTTTTTGTTGTTTGCTGGAACTGTTGTTGTAGCTTACTAGTGTTGTTACACAATGTTGAAATTCTTGTTGTAATTGTTTGTTGTTTCTCGAAGCACTCCCCTACGTCCTTCACACCCCCGAAAACTCTTGTATCTCTTTTCAAAAACCCACTTCAAAGATCAAATATTTTTCAACCACCCCAACCTTGGTATTCTCTTCAGCGCCTCACACCCAGTAGCATCAATCCCTTCCAAAGAGATCAATATCTCAAGACTAGACAACTCCTCTAATTTTGCAGAACAACGGATGTCTAACACTCTAAGTTTTTCCAGACTGCAAATCCCTCCCATTTTCCTTAATTCCTTACAAAATGATAAATATAGTTGTTCAAGGTTTGGGAAAACACCTTCGGAAAAGGAAACCTCATTGATTTTTGTCCTTGACATCTTTAACTGTTGGAGCTCGTACATTCATTTATCCAACACTCATGTTTCTCTTTCTGTATTCACCTTTTTAAATGGGTGTTCATGCAATGAACAATTTGATAGGTCTAAAATTTGGATATCAATCATCTTCAAAATATCTTGTGGTAATCATTTTATCCCACATCCATTGATTGCCAACTGTTTCAACCGAGTCAACAATCCAAATAATTCCGAAAAACATTTCAGATTAGGTATTCTTCGACAACATAGGTATTCCAACAAAGGACAGACACCTTCAGTAACCACTCACATAACCAGATCAAAGATCAACACACCGATGTTTTAACGTGGTAAAACCCCTACGGGGAAACATCCACTACCCCAGCCAACACAACCACTTGGAGCAGTTTATTAATGCAAAGAAAAATATTACAGAGATATTTTACAAGAGATTTTCTCACAATCGATCATTGGAAAATGAACCTCCATGCTCTTTAAATAGAGATCATGGACCAATCGGGTGTTAAGCCAGGGATCAATGGATGTTAAGATCGAGGAGAGTATGAACTGTCAGATCACTCTATGTTAGGAACATATCATGATCATTAGATTTCCTAACTACAAATGCATACTAAGGCATACTAATGAAACACACTAAGAAACACACTTTTACCTAATGACACAGTAGACCAAGTAGATCTTAACTAACTCCTAAGTGTCTAAATATCCTAACATCCCCCCTTAAGAACAACTTGGGATAGGATTGAAGGATTTACAATGGTGATAGAATATAAGAAGGAAGGAGGCATTAAATCCTCTCCCCCCTTAATGACAACATCCTAAACTCCTAACATAGATAAAAGTTTGGAAAACTTCGCTTCTGTAAGAGACTTTGTGAAAATGTCTGCAACTTGATCTTTTGTAGGGAAAAAGAGCACTTTAATAACTTGATCATGAATGAGATTTATGATGAAGTGCATGTGTAGCTCGATGTTTTTGATACACTGATGTTGAATTGGGTCTTTGGCGAGTTTGATGGCACTCTAATTATCGCACCAAAGGCTAGTTGGATGGTATTGTTGGAATCCAAACTATGAAACGATCTGTCGAAGCCACAAGGATTCTTTACTTGCATTTACCATTGCTCAGTACTCTTCTTCTACTGAAGAAAGTGAAATAGCCTATTGTTTCTTACAAGCCCAAGTGACAGGTCCTGAACCAAGGCTAAAAACATAACCTGTAGTAGACTTCCGATCATCGGTCGTCAGCCCAATCTAAATTAGTGAAACCAACCAATAAAAGAGTCCCCCTTGAACTGTAATGTATCTTGAACTGAACTGTACCATGGAAATAGCGAAGTATCCTTTTAGTTTCTTTCCAATGGCTTTCATGGGGTGTTTGCATATACCAGGCAACAAGACCAACAAGAAAGGAAAGATCATGACAGGTATGACTCAAGTATAAGAGGCTACCAACTAACTGATGCTACAGGGTGGCATAAACTTCGGGAGAAGTACAGGTGGTATTAAGCTTGACTCTAGACTGGAAGAGAGAAGGGGATGGTTTACAATCATCCATGTGAAAGTGACGAAGAAGGTCACAAGCATACTTAGACTGGGAAAGAAAAATTTATTCATTGGTTTGCAAAACTTGGAGGCCAAAAAAATAGTGCAAAAAACCTAACTCTGTCATTTCAAATTTCTTCTTAAGGTTGGTTTTCACATGGTTTAAAATTTTTGAGTTACTACCATTAAGGATAAGTTCATCAACATAAAGGACAAGGATTATGAGATGGATTTCTACTTTCTTGGTATAGACATTAGGATCAAAATGGCATCTAGAGAATCTAGTGGCAATAAGAAAGTTGTCCATTTTGGCATACCAAGCTCGGGGAGCTTGCTTGAGACCATAAAGAGATTTATTAAGGAGACAAACAATGATAGAGTCATTCTGGACATAGTGAGGTGGTTGTTCCATGTAGATTTCTTCTTGCAAATCTATGTGCAAGAAGGCGTATTTAACATCCATCTGATGGACCTCCCATTTATGTGAGGCAGGAAGGGAAAGAACAAGGAAGATGGAATTCATTTTGGCTATAGGGGAAAAGGTTTAATTATAGTCAATTCCTTCAACTTGGGAAAATCCTTTGGCAACTAACCGAGCCTTGTGTCTTTCAAGACTTCCATCTAATGCATACTTAGTTCTTTAGACCCATTTACATCTGACAAGTTTTCTTCCTTTTGGAAGAGGTACAAGATCCCAAGTATCATTTTCCATTAAAGAACAATACTCTTCATTCATTCTTGTATCCCAATCTGGATGACTTGAAGCTTCTGCAAATGTCTATGGATCATGAGTTTCTGAAACTTGAGCCAAAAGAGAAGAGGCTCGTTGGAACTGTGAACGTGTCCGAAGAAGTCTATAACCTTACAATAATTTCATTACAATGTGTTTGAAGAAGTCTATAACCTTTGAGATCTTCAAAATAACCAACAAATATACACTTCTCACTTTTAGGCTGCAATGCTTTCCTTTTATCATCATGAATGTGAGCCCATGCTATACTGCCAAATACACAGAAGTGACTTACATCTGGTTTAATTTTAGTCCAAGCTTCTTCCATTGTTATATTTTTAAGAGCCTTTGTGTGAGTGCGATTTACTATGTAATTTTCACAATTGATGGCTTTCGCCCAATACTTTAGACTTAATCCCTTATATTGGATCATATAATTAGCCATTTCTTTTAATGTGAGGTTCTTTCTCTTAGCAACACCATTTTGTTGTGGTGTATATGGAACAATGTGTTGCATTTGGATTCCCTATGTGGTGCAGTAACTTGTAAACTTATTGTTCACATATTTGCCTCCATTATCTGTTCTTAACCTTTGAATTTGATGTCCAGATTTATTTTCTACAAGGGCCTTGTAGGCCAAAAACTTGTCAAAAACTTTGCTCTTAAGTTTTAAGAAGTAAACCCAAGTACGTCTGGAAAAGTCATCAATGAAATTTAAGAAATACTTGCACCCAGAAGGAGAATAAAGTGGACCACACAAATCACTATGAACAAGTTGCAAAGGACCCGAGGCGTGCCAAGAGGCACGTTTGTCAAAACTGTCCCGATGATGTTTGTCGAGAACACAATTGGCACAAAGACCATCTCTGCATGAAACAAGAAGAAGACCAGTCACCATCTGTTGATTACATAGTTGTTGCAATGAGCGATAGTTTATATGACCAAACCGCTCATGCCAAAGTTTGCTCAAGTCATCACTATAAGCAACAAAAATTGATGAAAAAGATGATGACCCAAAGTTTTCAAACTTGTACAACCTGGTAATATCATCAGCAATTCCAGTTGCAAGAACATGCTTAGGATCTTTTAGATCCTTGATTACAACTTGGTGAGGTGAAAACTCTATGGTTTTACCTTCACCTGAATGAGTGATTTGATATACTGATAAAAGGTTACAAGAAAGACTTGGAACACATAATACATCATTGAAATGACCATTTTCTACTTGAATTGTTCCAGATCTTTCAACACTAAGAGATCTATCATCACCAACAAATATTTTCTTGGTGTTACATTCATTTAGAGTAGAAAATATGGCTCTATCCTTAGCCATATGATAAGATGCTCCAGAATCAATAAGCCACTCATCAGAAGTAGAAGTAGAAGTTGTATTGAAGGAGAAACCAGAAGCTAAAAGTGCATGTCCATGAGAAGAAGAAGAAGAAGTAGAATCAATATTGATTTTGTGCTCATTCATCACTACTTCTAAATCTTCCATCTTATTGAAACATTTGTACTCATCATGACCATATTTATCACAAAATTTGCAATGTCGGTCAGTCTTCTTATTTTTATATTTTGCTCATTTGTCTCCATTAGGAGTGGAAAATGTCTGTGTGGGTTTAGGACCCTTATATTGCTTGTTGTTATGGCAAGGGTGTTGCTTCTTGGGATTCTTGGGTTTATCTTTCTGATGCACAAATAAGGCTTTGTTGGAGGTACCTGCAGTGTTGATCACTTCAAGTTGTACTAGCTTATCTTGCTCTCTAATCAAAGCATCAAAAAAGTTCTCAAGACTGGGTTGTTGATAAGCTGCCCCTAGATCCTCTTGCATGGCATAAAAGGTAGATACAAACACAGAATATGCACTACCTAGCCTAGAAAGAATAAGATAGATGCAACGATCTTCGTTTATCTTTATCTTACATTCTTCACATAAAGTTCTGAGTGTTTTAAACTTAGATAGATAGTCTTCAATGCAAGAAAAATCACTTGGACTTAAAGTTAGTACTTGATTTTCTAACTGTTGTGTTCGAATAATATTGTGTTTACCAAACACAGATTCAATCTTTTCCCAAGCTTCTTTGGGTTTATCAATTGATTGAAGGTGGAACCTTAAATCGGGAGAGATGGACATTCCAATTAATCCACGTGGTTCATCATTCTTATTATCCCATTTGGCTTTCTTATTAGCACCAGTGGGTGTTGTTTCCTTTCCCAAGGTAATTCGGTACAAGCCTTTACTTCTTAATAAATCCTCCATATGGGATTTTCATTGGAAGTAGTTGGTTCTGGTAAGTAAGAGATTACTTGTAGAATCCATATTAAATATGAATATAATATGGATTTAAAAACTGAAATTGATGATCTGAATGGAAAGATCTCTAAAAGTTATGCGGTTTAAAAAAAAAACGGCACTTAAAACGGACTTCGGATGTGAGAGTTATGCCCTTTTAAAAAAAGGCATAAATGGTAACCAAAGGACCATGTGGTGGTGTAAGTTGCTTTATGAAGTGACCCAATTTTATAAAGAGAAGTGGAGATCACTTTTACAATGAAGTTACTTCATGCAAAATAAGTAACTCTAAAATAAAATATTAAAGCTACTTATAGTGATTTACTTTTATACTTGAAGTGAAATACACTTTACAATTTTAGCGTGAACTTTTTCAAAAAAAAGTAACAAAAGAGAGACTTGAACTCAAGTCCTCTTACTTAATAAGGCAACTTTTAACCAAATTGTCTAGCAAAACATATTGTATTGTTTCGCAAGAGGATTGTTGTTGTTGTTGTTGACAACCTTGTAGAGCGTGCTAAAAAAATGCTCTTTTCACACAAGAAAAAAATTTCGCTTCTTGATGACAACAAGGGTTAGATTTCGATCAGCTTACCCGGAAGATGCACCTTTTTTTATATGTTTCTGATTTTTTGAGATCACACAAGGCACGGGGCAAAGATAATACACAGATATAAAGGAGTAGCAACCCAGAAACAAATAATATCAAACTGAAATAAAACCAAAATAATACTTTGCAAACATTTAAAAAATGCGTATTCAGGCTTTATACCTCCGGATCTAACTGTAATGGTCGTATATTGGGAAAACAAAAACCTTTTCGAGTGAAACGAAAAGTGTTCCTAATTGAAACAAGTGATACAGATGCAATGGAATAGTCATATCGGCCCAAAAATGTATGGAAATGATAGAAAATGGAGATGAGGCAAATCAGCTTCACGATCTTGATCTACAACATGAGCGGGTCTTCAAACAGGCTCTGATACCATGTTCAACAACACAGGTATTCCAACAGAGGACGAACACCTTCAGTAACCACTCACATAACCATATCAAATATCAACACACCGATGTTTTCATGTGGTAAAACCCTTACGGGGAAACATCCATGGCCCCAACCAACGTGGCCACTTGGAGCAGTTTATTAATGCAAAGAAAAATATTACAGAGAGATTTTACTAGAAAGTTTCTCAGAATTGATCATCAAAAAATGACCCTCCATGCTCTTTAAATAGATATCATGGACCAATCAAGTGTTAAGCCATGAATCAATGGCTGTTAAGATCGAGGAGAGTATGAACCGTCAGATCACTCTATGTTGGGAACATATTGTGACCGTCAGATTTCCTAACTACAAATGCATACTAATTCATACTAAAGAAACACACTAAGAAACACACTTTTACCTAACAACACATCAGACCAAGTAGATGTTAGCTAACTCCAGTGTCTAAATATCCTAACATGTATCACCCACATTGACAACTGTGTCAACTGAGTCAACTGTGCAAAGTATTCTAGAAAGCATGTCAATGTGGGAAAATCCCACAAGGACATATCATTCAATATCTTGAGGTAATCGAAGGAAGGTGGCAACACTTCCAACAAATTTCTCCCTAATTTCATCCATTCCAAATTGAATGGCTCTCCAATACAGCTTGGTAATTCTTTTAGGTTCATTCCAAACAAATTTAAATGTTTCAAGGACAGTTGATGTGTGACCTGGGTAGTAAATTATTTCACATTTTTGCAGCTGTCAAGGTCCAAGTATTCCAGTGTGATAATACTTCCTAGTGTTTCATTGGAAATGGTCAAATTTGAATAGTCACTCAAACATAGATGTTTGAGTCGAGTTAAATTCCAAAACGAATTTGGAAGCATCTCCAAACTATTGGAATAACACAAATCGATGTACAAGAGGTTTGTTATCCGTCCAAAAAAATCAAGGAGCGACACCATTGTTGAACACCTTAATAACTCTAAGTATTTCAAGACGGCTAGATGAAAAAATTCTTCTGGCAAAGTTTTGAGAGTGAGTGGTTAGGGTAGTGGAGTAAATATTTGAATCTTCTCGATGTGCTTCAACTACCCTATAGAGTTTGGAATGTCTGAAAGGGGAGCCTATATTTTTAACTCTCGCAATTGGAGAGGGACATGCAAATGAAAATTTTCAGGTTTCAGATAAAATAAATATATATAAATCAAATGAAAAGAAAGAAAAATAAACATGCATTTACCTCAGATTTACGTTGCCACAATATTTTTAATTAGCTCCCACCCACTTCTAAGAATCTTAATTTATCCATGGGAATATAGGAAGGAAGGGAAGGGTAAGGACATCGATACCAACAAAGCCATATGATATGTGGTGACCCCACCCTTTTCAATATTCTTTCTAAATGAACATGTTTAGTGGCAACAATATGCAAGTTCCTCATACCACGAAAGTGGAAAATACTGAATAGATTCCTTAGACAGTTCCCGAACACCTCATGAATCCATATTTTGTACCATGAAATTCCTAAAAGAATTCTAAAGGAGAGTGAATGTCAGATATTTAAGGTACTCACCATCTTAATTCCTCAAACTTGGGTTATTTCCTGCTCATTGAGGAAAAGTATACATAATTATAATTTTTAGAGTAAACAAACTTGAAAGATTCAATTTAAATGGAAGACAAAGGTTGCAATGATTGAAGCACTTACACAAGAGGATATCTCCAACATATCATTGATGTTGTTAGTGGTCTGTTTCCAAAGATGATGGAGCATTGATTCCTCCTCTGCAATGTTTCTTCCCAAATCTCTAACGTGATCATGCATTTTTTATTTTATTTTTAATATCCACTTCCACTAGACATTTATTCTCCATATTTTGAAAACCCTCCAAACCCCATATGCTTATTTCCATATCCCAGTATTCTCCTATGAAAAATCCTGCAATATCGAAGAATATTGGTTGATCCTCTTTACTTAGTGCGTCATAACTGATTTTAATTTTTTGGTGTATCTCAGTAGGGAGTGTCTGGTGAAGTCGATCCAATTTTTCTTCCCAGTGACGTATATAATTTTCTCCACAGACAAGTGCCCCCAAAACATTCAATGATAGTGGTAGACCATCACAAGCATTTATATATCGATCTATCGAATCTACAATTCTAGTAGCGGATGTGGTTGACAAAAGGCATAGGAGAAGAAGAGCTCTTGGGAGTATTGTCTATTGAGCCCCTCTAACTTACAAATCGATGGCTTTAGGACTCCTACGCTTCTGAGGAGATTATTTTTGTGAGAGGGTACCAAAATCAAGCTATTGGGATCCAGGATCTCCTTGTTAATATTATGGTAGCTGTAGGAGGTATTTACCTCCACGTGTAAACTTGACGAGAAAATAATATTCCAGGAAACAAGAAGAAACCCTAATGAGTTGGCTAATAACCCTAGAAGACAAGTCATCTCAAGAGGATAATTGGTATTAGGTTATTAGCCTATAAGAGAAGAAGTCGGCCAGAAGAAATATTATATACTAAGTAAATAGACACCCAGAATGAGAAGTTGACCTAGGTAGTTAGCCAGAATTAGTATAAATACAGGAGGCCAGTCTTCATTCCAGCAGGGCATTCTCAGAATTGCAGAGTAACACTTGTGCGCATTGCAGTTGCCCAGTTTGTGCGCAAGTTTGGAGGAGAGTTGTCGTTGTAGCTGCTGCAGCTAGCAGATTACGTTTTGGCTTGGAATATCTCTTAGTTATGGTTTGGACTATCTGATCATCTCTTGTTTGGTGCGCTATCCTTGGGGAAAGGTATGATACCCTTTGTTTGGCTGTCTAGCCTAGGGTTTGCTTCTGGAGTGATTCTCTGTCAAAGTTAAGGTGCTCGGAGGGTGGCTTCAGCCTATGGTTGGGTGACAATAGTGATATTGTCGATGGTAAAATGAGCACATCCATTATTTTCTAACAGGTTATGGGCCCACACCTCCTTCATTCAGTCTAACCAATGAAAGGGACCATAGCCATAAGGATACTAAGCTCGTTGAAGAACTGCCTCTAGGGTTTCTAGCAGGAGCAGTTACCAAAGCACTGTCGCTAGGGTTACTAGCAGGTGCAGTTGCAGAAACCCTAATCCTCTCATTGAGGCACCTTAAGTGAAGGTATTGACCTAATTTACAGATAGACTAGTGTGCCCTAGCCTATCTCACCTCCTGGTACTCTCAACAAGCTAAGACGTCAAGTTTGAGTTTATGGTCAAATCTAGTGTTGACCAAGTCAAAGTAGCCATGGCTTACTCTATGAAGTCAGAAAACAAATTCGATGGAGCTTCTAACTTTAGAGCGTGGAAGAAAAGGATTGACCTCATCCTTTCGAAGAATAAAGTGATGGATGTCGTGAAAGGAAAGATCATGGAACCAGAGTTTAAAGAAGGAAAAGACAAGGAACCGCAGAATGTTGCAGTTATGGAGAAATTCAAATACAATGACATCGATGCCATGAGTATCATAGTGGACTCTATAAAATACCACTTGATACCCTACATCTCCCATATTGACTCATCGAAGAATATGTATGATGCCCTAACAAACCTCTTCTCAGTCAGAAACATTGGACAAGTTATGAGTCTGAAGAATGAGCTCCGTGACATGAAGATGACTGATGATGACAACATAACATCATACTTTGTGAGGATATCTCAGTTAAGAGATCAAATACAAGCTATTGAAGAGATCATATCAGAGAAGGAACTGGTAAATATAGTAATCAACAGTCTTCCCGAGACATGGGATGCATTTGCCGCAAGCATGAACACAAGGAAGGAGTATCGTACATTTGAAGAACTTTGGACTTGCTATGCTCAAGAAGAATCAAGGATCGATGCAAAAGAGAAACCCCAAAAGAAGTACGATGATCAAGCCTTTACAACAAGATTCAAGAATTTTAGGAACAAAAGGAAGTTTGGTTCAAGGAAGAAGCCAAATCAAGAGAAAGACATGTCAGAAATACAATGCTTCAATTGTCGAAAATACTGTCACTACAAGAATCATTATCCTGAGCTAAATAAAAGTAAGAAGACACACGAAGCATCAATTGCCAAAGAAAAGGAACCTACAAAGAAGACTAATAAGTATGAAAAAGACTTCTTCTTCTGAGACAAGTTAACAATACTCTTCATAGTTCTTGTATATACCATGTTTTATGTACATATCTTGCATATCTATTTTCTAGAAGATAATATGTTCCAAGAGAAGGACAACAAGATTGCTATCACTATGACTACAAGACAAGACAATACACATGAAAGGATGAAGTACATCAACAAACCTTGGTAAAAATTCATGTGGAAGTTATTACAAAAGTAACAGCTGCAACATAAGCAAAAATCAACAATCAAGAGGAAATCAAAGTAAGACTTATGACACTTTACAAGAAGGCAATAAGGATGCAGACAAAAGCGTGGATTATGTTATATGGAGGGAGTCAATTATATACTTCCAAAATAAAAACATGCACTCATACATGAAGCAAGGATTATGAGGGAGCTAATCCTATGATCCATTGAAGATGTTGAAGTATATATCCATGGTAGCAACCATGAAAAGAAATACATGTTCAGTTTGACTTTAGAAGAAGCCTTCTTAAAAAAGAAGCCTAAAATTATGCTTGATTGTCCATCCACATCCGTGATTCTATGATGAAACAAAGAAGTGAAATATTTAGGGCATGGAATCTATAAGAAACTCCATGGATCTAAGAAGCTAAAGAGAAACATGAGGAAGAACGTGAAGATTCCAAGAAAGAAAGAAAAGACATAACAACTAGTCATTGTATCGAGAATCACAAGACTACCAGCCTGATATGAACTCACCAAAAATCAATCAAGAAAAGGAAATGAAAAGTGTGATGAAGAATAGTGTATGGAAGACTTATGAATGCAAGCATTGTGAGATCTAGAACTAGAAGTTCTCCCAGATGGAGGGAGAAGACTATGATGATTTGTTTCTCCAAGTAAACCAGACATACCTCTACATGAGCTAGTATATCATTCTCAATATCCATGGGTTGGAGTTTACATGTAGAGAAACCTCAAGGCTTTGAGGTATACCAAAAAGAGACCCTTGTATGCAGATGGAAGAAGACAACTTGGTGAAGAACCTCCAATGCACAACAAAAGCGTGGTGAAGACTTTCTATATCAAAGATATTGTATCATAATGGTTACTCAGAAGCTCAGGATGATGGATTTCTAATCCATCACAAACTCTCATGATGGAAGAAGAAGTACCAATTGGATAGGTTCCATTTTGACCCTTGCCACGATGTTGTGAGCTAGCAGGAGCCAAAGAGGAATCCAACAATGATATACTATATTGATCAGAGCTATATGATGTCTTGAGAGAAAACTAGTGTTCCAGAAAAACCAAAGTACATTTGAGATCAAGCATTACACTCTCTGTGATGAAGTCCAGAAAATAGAAAGTGGTTCTCAGATATATATCTCCACAGATGAGAAGATAAGCATACATTTTGGTAAAGCCTCTATCCAATATAGAAGAGTTTGTGTGCTCAAGATGGAGCTCATGGAGATGACTTCCCTATTGAAAAAGGAAGAGATGACTCCTAGGTTGGGATGGAGCACTGATGTGTTATTGATTTATGGACAATCATTTTTGAGTTCGAAAAATGGTCTAGGTTGAGCAGTTCCTTTCCAGTTCCGAAAGTGGTTTGAGATTTCTGATAGACATGAATTTTCCAGTTCGAAAAATGGTCTAGATCGAACAGTCATTTTCGTAATGAAAATGGTTTGATGGATTTCTAATGTATCATAGACAATGATTTTCCATTGTGGTTAACATGGGGAATGTTCTAGGGAAGTCTCTCTTCTTGAGGGTTACTCAAGAAGATTGGCCCGCCTCGTTAGACAATGATTTCCCATTTTGGTTAACATGGGGAATGGTCCATTTTGGAGGTTGGTGCAGGATAATCATTTCCTTAGGAAATGGTCCAGACGATCATTCCTTAGGGAATATTCATTCTATCCAGGTTTCACTTTGTTTAGTGCCGGAGGAATGGCCCAGGGTGGGGAATGGTCCAAGTTCAACAATCAGGGACAAACATTCCTTAGGGCAGACTCATTCTCTCCAGGTTACACTTTGTCTAGTGTCGGAGGAATGACCCAGGGTGGAGAATGGTCCAGGATAAAAAATAAGGACAATTATTCTTCCTTTCTTGAGAAGAATAGTCCAGATAGCTCATTATTGATGTTTTACCTTTTGAGGGTAGATGCTCTTCCAATATCTCACAAATGTGAGTGGAAGAATGGCCCAAGATGATTCAGTTTATATCATAACATTGTTTCTATGCAGGTTGATATCAGATGATTGTTATGAAGACTGTATGTCTCTAGACAATAGATGTATACTACTGTGGTGGATGTGTTCCACTTTTTGTGACTATACATCACTGATCAAGTACCTATGTGCTACTTAGTGTGGTATTGTACCAATGGATTGTAGTTGTGTACTACTATGGATAGACACAACTGTGTTCTATTGAATGATATTGTTCCGATTGCCTTGAAGACTATCAACAATGTTGAAAATGATTATCAACTAGATGGATAATCAATGGAAAGAGATTTCCCAGATGAAAAATGGTTCAAGACATTTATTTTTCTAGGACATATGTCCATATTAGAAGAATGGCTCTTGTGTCACTCTCTGGTGTGAGTGACTTATCCAACATCATGTCTAAATTACTCATATAGAGTATGGTTTTGAGAGATGATGCAACTGATGACACTAATGGTGATGATGGTGCTCATGATCTAGTCATGAGATAGTCTATACAACTATGTTGGTGCTACCAGGTGAGAATGGTATGTTTGTGCTCATGAACATTACCTGTAATACCTCCCTAGCTAGGAGGGAGTGTTAATATTATGATAGTTGCGGGAGGTATTTACCTCCACGTGTAAACTTGATGAGAAAAGAATATTTCGGGAAGCAAGAAGAAACCCTAATGAATTGGCTAATAAACCTATAAGACAAGTCGGCTCAAGAGGATAATTGGTATTAGGTTATTAGCTTACAAGAGAAGAAGTCGACCAGAAGAAATATTATATACTAAGTAAATAGACACCCAGAATGAGAAGTCGGCCCATGCAGTTAGCCATAATTAGTATAAATATAGGAGGCCAGTCTTCATTCTGGCAAGGCATTCTCAGAATTGCAGAGTAACACTTGTGCGCATTGCAGTTTTGCAGTTTGTGTGCAAGTTTGGAGGAGCGCTGTCATTGTAGCTATTGCAACTAGCAAATTACGTTTTGGCTTGGACTATCTCTTGGTAATGGTTTGGACTATTTGATCATATCTTGTTTGGTGTGCTATCCTTGGGGAAAGGTGAGCTACCCTTTGTTTGACTATCTAGCCTAGGGTTTTCTTCCAGGGTGATTCTTTGTCAAGGTTAAGGTGCTCGAAGGGTGGATTCGGCCTATGGTTGGGTGACAATAGTGATATTGTCAATGGTAAAATGAGCACATCCATTATATTCTAACACTCCTTAATGACAAAAAATTCTTCCAGTTGAATAGCATGATCCACATCATCAAAAATTATAAAATCTTGACAAGAGGAAAGATATTGTTTAAACATCCCTAAACCTTCATCAAGACTCTCAATTTTAGGCTCTACATTTTTCAAGTCCTTAATAAATTATCTCTGCAATTATTTAAAGACATTCTAGTTGCATTTTCTCTCATGTCATATAAAAATGAGGATCCATTGTAATATGAAAACTTACAATTGTAGAATTGTTCTCGGATCTACAACGCACAAAAAAACTCTATGCAACACAGTTGCAAAGACTGTGCAATGAAATTCTTCATTACTGAACTCTCGGTACTTTCCATGCAGTTCACAAACTATACAATTTACTATGCATTGTGATAATAACAGTAAATAAACAATTTCTTGACACAAAATCAACACTGTGCTATACCTAGAATATAAACTCATAAATACTCATGAATTTGTCAACACACAAAATACTTGATATATATTAAAAACTTGGGTGTTGCGCGCTAATAAAGAATACAAAACTATCTCTAGCTTCGGCTCCAACAACTTCTGCAACTTACAAAACATAGATCTTGTGCTCTTAGAATTCTCAAACTCCTCACAGTTGTTGCTGCTCTTCTCTATCTACTATTTTCTTCTATGTCAACTACTTACAGACTCAAACATATATAGATAAAGACAGAGACTTCCTGTAGAAGTAAAATCGACTTAAACATTAAAGACAACAATAAATACAACTGACTCTTATCTGCATAACATAGCTAGAGAAAGATAAAGATCGACTCATTAAATAGTGCTCCTGCTAACACTCCTCCTTTTCATGTCTGACTGACTAAATCTCCTAGTTTCCGTGACAGATAGAGTCTGCGTAAGTGTAAAGATCATGACTTGTAATTAATATTTCCAACACTGCCCCTTATTATAAGTAGGTTATTTTACAAAATTCAAAATTTACATCAAAGATTGAATTGACATGAACTGTCAAACATTTGCGACTGCGCTAACTCCTAGACAAATGTATAGTTTCTGAAATGCATCCCTTACCAAATCTTTTGTAAATATGTCTGCAATTTGTTTTTTAGACCTGCAAAACTCTAAGCAAATTTCCTTTTTATTCACTGATTCTCTAATAAAATGATATCTTGTATCAATATGCTTGGTTTTCTTGTGAAACACATGATTCTTTGATAACATGATGGAGAAATTGTTGTCACAAAACACTGTAGTTGGTTCCATTTGTTCCTGCAACAAATATTTTAACATTCTTCTCATCCAAATTACTTGACAAGTTGTACTTGTAGCTTCGACATACTTAGCTTCTGTTGAATAAAGAGTCACAATGGGTTGCTTCCTTGATTCCCATGACACTATACCTATTCCAAAATGAAATGTGTACCCAGAGGTACTTTTCCTGTCATCTATGCTGCCTCTACAATCACTGTCAGTGTATCCAATAAGTTTGAAATCTTCTGAACTAGAATACATAATGCCAAAGTCTTTTGTTCCATTCACATATCTCATAATTATTTTTCCTGCCTTCCAATGTGATTCTTTTGGAGTTTCCATGAACCTTGAAATCAGGCTCACTCCATACATAATATCAGATCTTGTTGTTGTTAGATACATAAGGCTGCCTACCAACCTTTTAAACAGTGTGTGATCCACTTTAGATCCTTCATCTTCCTTTCTTAACTTCAATCCTTTTAGGACAAGTGTTGGGGTTGCTTTGGAATTTATCATGTTGAATCTTTTCAAAATTTCATGTGCATATTTAGATTGTGAAATAAATATACTAGATTTGGACTGGTGAACTTCAATACCCAAAAAATATCTCATAAGCCCCAAATCAGTCATTTCAAATTCATCCTTCATGACCGACTTAAATTATTCTATGCCAAAATCACCTGTAAAAATCAAATCGTCTACATATAAGAAAACAATTAACACATTACCTTACTTATTTTCTTTGATGTATAGTGTTGGCTCACATTCACTTCTCTAAAATCCATTTTGTGTGAGGTAGGAATCTATGAAATTGTACCAAGCTTTGGGAGCTTGTTTTAATCCATACAATGCTTCTTCAATCTGTACACTTTGTTTTCTTATCCTGGAATCTCATAGATTTGTGGTTGTTCCACATACACTTCTTCTTCTAAGTGTCCATTAAAAAATGATGACTTTATGTATCCATTTGATAAACATACCACTTGTTATGCACAACAATGGCCAACACAGTTCTGACTGTGTCCATGCACGCAATTGGCGCAAATGTTTCATTGAAATCAATTCCAGGTTGTTGTGTAAAACCTCTTGCAACTAATCTTACCTTGTGCTTCTGCACATTTCCATCTGCATATTGCCATGGTCTTATAAATCCACTTGACACTTATCACATCCTTGTATTTAGGTACATATACCAACTTCCATGTCTAATTATTCTCTATGCATTTAATTTCTTCATCCAAGGCTTGTTCCCATACATAATCTTTGACAGTTCTTCAAAAGTTAATGAATCATCTATTTGTGAAAAACGAGCAAAAACTGAAAAAAAAAAAGTATTTGTTGTGTCAACATTATAGATGTTGCACAGACTTCTTGTCTTTCTTGGTAAAAGAATTCCTAATTTTGGATTTGGTGATGTAGAACTACTTGGACTACTTGTTGGAGATTGTTGCACTCTTGGTGTAGATTGCACATCTGCAGATCTCACTGGACTAGTTTGAGATGTGCTTTGTGTCGCAGTTCCATGAGTGGAAGAAACTGCACACTAACTTATAACTAGTGTTTGAACCAATTCTTCTTTTGTGATATCATGCCCAATAACATCACTAATTTTGACTATCCTTTCTATGCTTCCATCCCATGCTTCATTCTCCACAAATTGAACATCACGACTTATTATGACTTTCCTTGCAATAGGATCATACAGTTTGTATGATTTTGTATCTTCAGAGTATCCAACAAATATACATTTATGTCCTTTGTTATCTAACTTCTTTCTCAACTCATCTGGAACACATGTGTATGTGACACAACCAAATTTTTTTAAGTGCGCCACATTATGCTTCATATATGTCCAGGATTCTTGAGAAACTTTGTTTTTCACACTCTTTTTCGGGCATCTGTTCATGGTGTATACTACAATTGCTACTGCCTCGACCCAACACTCATTTGAGTAATGTTTGGCTTCCAACATACTACATGCCATTTCCATGATGGTTCAATTCTTCCTCTCTGCGACACCATTCTGTTGTGGTGTATACCGCGCAGTGAATTTCTTGTAGATGCCATGAAATTTACAAAAGTCCTGAAATTCTCTTGAAACATATTCACCTCCTCTATCAGTTCTTAGAACCTTGATGTAATAACAACTTTGATTCTCCACAAGTGATTTGAATTGTTGAAAACGACCCAATTCGTCAGATTTATGTTTTAGAAAATAGATCCACGTCTTTGTTGAGAAATCATCAAAATGTAAGAAAATATGTACTACCTCCTATATATGGTATTTGCATTGGTCCACAAACATCTGAATTTAAAATTTCCAGTGGAGCTTTTTCTCTGTATGACTTTCCAACTGGAAATGACTCTCTATGTTTCTTTCCAAAAATGTAGCCTTCACATATTCTTTCCGTTTTTTAATTAATGGAAAACCTTTCACTATATCCTTTGTGTGTAGCAGCTTCAAACCTCCAAAGTTCAAATGTCCAAATATGAAATTGCTTAGCCAAGAATCATCATGCACTTCAGATTGGAATGTTGCATGCATGTCTGTGTCACTTTCTTCTCCTTTCTTGAAACTGTGTGCACTAACTTTTCCTTTCTTGGAACTGTGTGCACTTACTTCTTTGCTTTCTTCTTTGAATGCAATTTCAGACTGCACATCTTTTATTTCATAGACATCTTGTGTTGTATTTTTCTTCTTAGATGGATTCAATGTTAATGGAAACATCATGTTGTTTGTCATCTGAATTCTTGCAATAAGTTGATTGCTTAGATATCTGTCCACAATCATGTAGTGATTATTTTCCATGTAGATTATGTATCATTTTTGTAACAATTGTCTTGTGCTCATCAAATTATGTTTTAGACCATAAACATAATATACATCAAGAATAACTTTTTGTTCTCCTTGTTTAGTTAGAATGTTAATACTTCCTTTACCTAAGATAGTGAATTGGATATTTGTTCCAAGTGTAACTTTAGCTCGGATTGAATTATCCAAACTAGAAAACAATTTAAGTTTCATGTCATGTGATTATTCGAATCTAGATACCATATGTCACATGGACTTTCTTGAGAAACATTGCATTCAACTAGGGAATTTATAGGCATTGCTTCAACATGCACCATAAACATAGGGTTGGAGTGAGTATTTGCATTGTTTGACTGATCTTGACCTTTCTTGTTTTGATTATATTGTCTCTTCCTACACTCATATGCATAGTGTCCATACTTTTTATAGTAATGGCATTGAAACTTTGACTTATAAAATTTATGATTACTTGACTAACTGGTATTTGGATTTTAAATTCTTCCACCAATATTTACAGGAATGCTACTGCGTCCACCTCTAGCAAAACTTATTCCTCTGCCTATAGAGTTAGCTCTCCCCCTTCCTCTTCCATGGATTATAGATGAATGCAAGGAAAATTTGTTTTCTAATGACATATTTGACCTATCCAATCTATGTTCATGATTAATGAGAGAGGATTTCATCTTATCTACACTAAATTGACTCAGATCTTTGTTCTCTTCCAGAGTTACAACAAGAGTATCAAATTTAGGAGGAATATTCCTAAGTAACTTCTCTACAACCTTTCTATCCTCTATGGTTTCTCCATGAGACTTAATCTGATTTATCATGCCAATGATATGGGTGTAAAATGAATCTACTGAATCTATGTCTTTCATTGAAAAAGTTTCAAAATCTCTTCTAAGAATTTGCAGTTTTGAAGTCTTGACTTTGTCCATACCTTGATAAGAAGTTTGAAGTATGTCCCATGCTTCATTATCTTGCTTTGTTGATGCAACTCTTGGGAGTATGCTCTCATGTATGGCTTGATGTATGTAAAACATCACGTTTCCATCCTTATTCCTTTGATCTTTCAAAGCATCCTTTTCAGACTGTGTGAGAACATTGTATGTTGCATGATCTTCTAGTTCCACATAGCCATTCTCGACTATTTACCATACATATTGAACTTGAAATAATTTCTTCATGGTCAATGACCATAACTCATAATATTTTCCTATAAAAGTGGGAGGTTGCAGATTTGAAGTAGAAGCCATGATTTCACCTTTCAACAGAGATGCTTCTCTTGAAACCTACTCTGATAAAACTTGCTTTGATAGAACCTGCTTTGATACCAGATCTCGGATCTACAATGCGCAAACAAACT
>ML829327.1:40852-57748 GCA_009831015.1 Picea engelmannii | reverse complement strand
GATATTTAAGGTACTCACCATCTTAATTCCTCAAACTTGGGTTATTTCCTGCTCATTGAGGAAAAGTATACATAATTATAATTTTTAGAGTAAACAAACTTGAAAGATTCAATTTAAATGGAAGACAAAGGTTGCAATGATTGAAGCACTTACACAAGAGGATATCTCCAACATATCATTGATGTTGTTAGTGGTCTGTTTCCAAAGATGATGGAGCATTGATTCCTCCTCTGCAATGTTTCTTCCCAAATCTCTAACGTGATCATGCATTTTTTATTTTATTTTTAATATCCACTTCCACTAGACATTTATTCTCCATATTTTGAAAACCCTCCAAACCCCATATGCTTATTTCCATATCCCAGTATTCTCCTATGAAAAATCCTGCAATATCGAAGAATATTGGTTGATCCTCTTTACTTAGTGCGTCATAACTGATTTTAATTTTTTGGTGTATCTCAGTAGGGAGTGTCTGGTGAAGTCGATCCAATTTTTCTTCCCAGTGACGTATATAATTTTCTCCACAGACAAGTGCCCCCAAAACATTCAATGATAGTGGTAGACCATCACAAGCATTTATATATCGATCTATCGAATCTACAATTCTAGTAGCGGATGTGGTTGACAAAAGGCATAGGAGAAGAAGAGCTCTTGGGAGTATTGTCTATTGAGCCCCTCTAACTTACAAATCGATGGCTTTAGGACTCCTACGCTTCTGAGGAGATTATTTTTGTGAGAGGGTACCAAAATCAAGCTATTGGGATCCAGGATCTCCTTGTTAATATTATGGTAGCTGTAGGAGGTATTTACCTCCACGTGTAAACTTGACGAGAAAATAATATTCCAGGAAACAAGAAGAAACCCTAATGAGTTGGCTAATAACCCTAGAAGACAAGTCATCTCAAGAGGATAATTGGTATTAGGTTATTAGCCTATAAGAGAAGAAGTCGGCCAGAAGAAATATTATATACTAAGTAAATAGACACCCAGAATGAGAAGTTGACCTAGGTAGTTAGCCAGAATTAGTATAAATACAGGAGGCCAGTCTTCATTCCAGCAGGGCATTCTCAGAATTGCAGAGTAACACTTGTGCGCATTGCAGTTGCCCAGTTTGTGCGCAAGTTTGGAGGAGAGTTGTCGTTGTAGCTGCTGCAGCTAGCAGATTACGTTTTGGCTTGGAATATCTCTTAGTTATGGTTTGGACTATCTGATCATCTCTTGTTTGGTGCGCTATCCTTGGGGAAAGGTATGATACCCTTTGTTTGGCTGTCTAGCCTAGGGTTTGCTTCTGGAGTGATTCTCTGTCAAAGTTAAGGTGCTCGGAGGGTGGCTTCAGCCTATGGTTGGGTGACAATAGTGATATTGTCGATGGTAAAATGAGCACATCCATTATTTTCTAACAGGTTATGGGCCCACACCTCCTTCATTCAGTCTAACCAATGAAAGGGACCATAGCCATAAGGATACTAAGCTCGTTGAAGAACTGCCTCTAGGGTTTCTAGCAGGAGCAGTTACCAAAGCACTGTCGCTAGGGTTACTAGCAGGTGCAGTTGCAGAAACCCTAATCCTCTCATTGAGGCACCTTAAGTGAAGGTATTGACCTAATTTACAGATAGACTAGTGTGCCCTAGCCTATCTCACCTCCTGGTACTCTCAACAAGCTAAGACGTCAAGTTTGAGTTTATGGTCAAATCTAGTGTTGACCAAGTCAAAGTAGCCATGGCTTACTCTATGAAGTCAGAAAACAAATTCGATGGAGCTTCTAACTTTAGAGCGTGGAAGAAAAGGATTGACCTCATCCTTTCGAAGAATAAAGTGATGGATGTCGTGAAAGGAAAGATCATGGAACCAGAGTTTAAAGAAGGAAAAGACAAGGAACCGCAGAATGTTGCAGTTATGGAGAAATTCAAATACAATGACATCGATGCCATGAGTATCATAGTGGACTCTATAAAATACCACTTGATACCCTACATCTCCCATATTGACTCATCGAAGAATATGTATGATGCCCTAACAAACCTCTTCTCAGTCAGAAACATTGGACAAGTTATGAGTCTGAAGAATGAGCTCCGTGACATGAAGATGACTGATGATGACAACATAACATCATACTTTGTGAGGATATCTCAGTTAAGAGATCAAATACAAGCTATTGAAGAGATCATATCAGAGAAGGAACTGGTAAATATAGTAATCAACAGTCTTCCCGAGACATGGGATGCATTTGCCGCAAGCATGAACACAAGGAAGGAGTATCGTACATTTGAAGAACTTTGGACTTGCTATGCTCAAGAAGAATCAAGGATCGATGCAAAAGAGAAACCCCAAAAGAAGTACGATGATCAAGCCTTTACAACAAGATTCAAGAATTTTAGGAACAAAAGGAAGTTTGGTTCAAGGAAGAAGCCAAATCAAGAGAAAGACATGTCAGAAATACAATGCTTCAATTGTCGAAAATACTGTCACTACAAGAATCATTATCCTGAGCTAAATAAAAGTAAGAAGACACACGAAGCATCAATTGCCAAAGAAAAGGAACCTACAAAGAAGACTAATAAGTATGAAAAAGACTTCTTCTTCTGAGACAAGTTAACAATACTCTTCATAGTTCTTGTATATACCATGTTTTATGTACATATCTTGCATATCTATTTTCTAGAAGATAATATGTTCCAAGAGAAGGACAACAAGATTGCTATCACTATGACTACAAGACAAGACAATACACATGAAAGGATGAAGTACATCAACAAACCTTGGTAAAAATTCATGTGGAAGTTATTACAAAAGTAACAGCTGCAACATAAGCAAAAATCAACAATCAAGAGGAAATCAAAGTAAGACTTATGACACTTTACAAGAAGGCAATAAGGATGCAGACAAAAGCGTGGATTATGTTATATGGAGGGAGTCAATTATATACTTCCAAAATAAAAACATGCACTCATACATGAAGCAAGGATTATGAGGGAGCTAATCCTATGATCCATTGAAGATGTTGAAGTATATATCCATGGTAGCAACCATGAAAAGAAATACATGTTCAGTTTGACTTTAGAAGAAGCCTTCTTAAAAAAGAAGCCTAAAATTATGCTTGATTGTCCATCCACATCCGTGATTCTATGATGAAACAAAGAAGTGAAATATTTAGGGCATGGAATCTATAAGAAACTCCATGGATCTAAGAAGCTAAAGAGAAACATGAGGAAGAACGTGAAGATTCCAAGAAAGAAAGAAAAGACATAACAACTAGTCATTGTATCGAGAATCACAAGACTACCAGCCTGATATGAACTCACCAAAAATCAATCAAGAAAAGGAAATGAAAAGTGTGATGAAGAATAGTGTATGGAAGACTTATGAATGCAAGCATTGTGAGATCTAGAACTAGAAGTTCTCCCAGATGGAGGGAGAAGACTATGATGATTTGTTTCTCCAAGTAAACCAGACATACCTCTACATGAGCTAGTATATCATTCTCAATATCCATGGGTTGGAGTTTACATGTAGAGAAACCTCAAGGCTTTGAGGTATACCAAAAAGAGACCCTTGTATGCAGATGGAAGAAGACAACTTGGTGAAGAACCTCCAATGCACAACAAAAGCGTGGTGAAGACTTTCTATATCAAAGATATTGTATCATAATGGTTACTCAGAAGCTCAGGATGATGGATTTCTAATCCATCACAAACTCTCATGATGGAAGAAGAAGTACCAATTGGATAGGTTCCATTTTGACCCTTGCCACGATGTTGTGAGCTAGCAGGAGCCAAAGAGGAATCCAACAATGATATACTATATTGATCAGAGCTATATGATGTCTTGAGAGAAAACTAGTGTTCCAGAAAAACCAAAGTACATTTGAGATCAAGCATTACACTCTCTGTGATGAAGTCCAGAAAATAGAAAGTGGTTCTCAGATATATATCTCCACAGATGAGAAGATAAGCATACATTTTGGTAAAGCCTCTATCCAATATAGAAGAGTTTGTGTGCTCAAGATGGAGCTCATGGAGATGACTTCCCTATTGAAAAAGGAAGAGATGACTCCTAGGTTGGGATGGAGCACTGATGTGTTATTGATTTATGGACAATCATTTTTGAGTTCGAAAAATGGTCTAGGTTGAGCAGTTCCTTTCCAGTTCCGAAAGTGGTTTGAGATTTCTGATAGACATGAATTTTCCAGTTCGAAAAATGGTCTAGATCGAACAGTCATTTTCGTAATGAAAATGGTTTGATGGATTTCTAATGTATCATAGACAATGATTTTCCATTGTGGTTAACATGGGGAATGTTCTAGGGAAGTCTCTCTTCTTGAGGGTTACTCAAGAAGATTGGCCCGCCTCGTTAGACAATGATTTCCCATTTTGGTTAACATGGGGAATGGTCCATTTTGGAGGTTGGTGCAGGATAATCATTTCCTTAGGAAATGGTCCAGACGATCATTCCTTAGGGAATATTCATTCTATCCAGGTTTCACTTTGTTTAGTGCCGGAGGAATGGCCCAGGGTGGGGAATGGTCCAAGTTCAACAATCAGGGACAAACATTCCTTAGGGCAGACTCATTCTCTCCAGGTTACACTTTGTCTAGTGTCGGAGGAATGACCCAGGGTGGAGAATGGTCCAGGATAAAAAATAAGGACAATTATTCTTCCTTTCTTGAGAAGAATAGTCCAGATAGCTCATTATTGATGTTTTACCTTTTGAGGGTAGATGCTCTTCCAATATCTCACAAATGTGAGTGGAAGAATGGCCCAAGATGATTCAGTTTATATCATAACATTGTTTCTATGCAGGTTGATATCAGATGATTGTTATGAAGACTGTATGTCTCTAGACAATAGATGTATACTACTGTGGTGGATGTGTTCCACTTTTTGTGACTATACATCACTGATCAAGTACCTATGTGCTACTTAGTGTGGTATTGTACCAATGGATTGTAGTTGTGTACTACTATGGATAGACACAACTGTGTTCTATTGAATGATATTGTTCCGATTGCCTTGAAGACTATCAACAATGTTGAAAATGATTATCAACTAGATGGATAATCAATGGAAAGAGATTTCCCAGATGAAAAATGGTTCAAGACATTTATTTTTCTAGGACATATGTCCATATTAGAAGAATGGCTCTTGTGTCACTCTCTGGTGTGAGTGACTTATCCAACATCATGTCTAAATTACTCATATAGAGTATGGTTTTGAGAGATGATGCAACTGATGACACTAATGGTGATGATGGTGCTCATGATCTAGTCATGAGATAGTCTATACAACTATGTTGGTGCTACCAGGTGAGAATGGTATGTTTGTGCTCATGAACATTACCTGTAATACCTCCCTAGCTAGGAGGGAGTGTTAATATTATGATAGTTGCGGGAGGTATTTACCTCCACGTGTAAACTTGATGAGAAAAGAATATTTCGGGAAGCAAGAAGAAACCCTAATGAATTGGCTAATAAACCTATAAGACAAGTCGGCTCAAGAGGATAATTGGTATTAGGTTATTAGCTTACAAGAGAAGAAGTCGACCAGAAGAAATATTATATACTAAGTAAATAGACACCCAGAATGAGAAGTCGGCCCATGCAGTTAGCCATAATTAGTATAAATATAGGAGGCCAGTCTTCATTCTGGCAAGGCATTCTCAGAATTGCAGAGTAACACTTGTGCGCATTGCAGTTTTGCAGTTTGTGTGCAAGTTTGGAGGAGCGCTGTCATTGTAGCTATTGCAACTAGCAAATTACGTTTTGGCTTGGACTATCTCTTGGTAATGGTTTGGACTATTTGATCATATCTTGTTTGGTGTGCTATCCTTGGGGAAAGGTGAGCTACCCTTTGTTTGACTATCTAGCCTAGGGTTTTCTTCCAGGGTGATTCTTTGTCAAGGTTAAGGTGCTCGAAGGGTGGATTCGGCCTATGGTTGGGTGACAATAGTGATATTGTCAATGGTAAAATGAGCACATCCATTATATTCTAACACTCCTTAATGACAAAAAATTCTTCCAGTTGAATAGCATGATCCACATCATCAAAAATTATAAAATCTTGACAAGAGGAAAGATATTGTTTAAACATCCCTAAACCTTCATCAAGACTCTCAATTTTAGGCTCTACATTTTTCAAGTCCTTAATAAATTATCTCTGCAATTATTTAAAGACATTCTAGTTGCATTTTCTCTCATGTCATATAAAAATGAGGATCCATTGTAATATGAAAACTTACAATTGTAGAATTGTTCTCGGATCTACAACGCACAAAAAAACTCTATGCAACACAGTTGCAAAGACTGTGCAATGAAATTCTTCATTACTGAACTCTCGGTACTTTCCATGCAGTTCACAAACTATACAATTTACTATGCATTGTGATAATAACAGTAAATAAACAATTTCTTGACACAAAATCAACACTGTGCTATACCTAGAATATAAACTCATAAATACTCATGAATTTGTCAACACACAAAATACTTGATATATATTAAAAACTTGGGTGTTGCGCGCTAATAAAGAATACAAAACTATCTCTAGCTTCGGCTCCAACAACTTCTGCAACTTACAAAACATAGATCTTGTGCTCTTAGAATTCTCAAACTCCTCACAGTTGTTGCTGCTCTTCTCTATCTACTATTTTCTTCTATGTCAACTACTTACAGACTCAAACATATATAGATAAAGACAGAGACTTCCTGTAGAAGTAAAATCGACTTAAACATTAAAGACAACAATAAATACAACTGACTCTTATCTGCATAACATAGCTAGAGAAAGATAAAGATCGACTCATTAAATAGTGCTCCTGCTAACACTCCTCCTTTTCATGTCTGACTGACTAAATCTCCTAGTTTCCGTGACAGATAGAGTCTGCGTAAGTGTAAAGATCATGACTTGTAATTAATATTTCCAACACTGCCCCTTATTATAAGTAGGTTATTTTACAAAATTCAAAATTTACATCAAAGATTGAATTGACATGAACTGTCAAACATTTGCGACTGCGCTAACTCCTAGACAAATGTATAGTTTCTGAAATGCATCCCTTACCAAATCTTTTGTAAATATGTCTGCAATTTGTTTTTTAGACCTGCAAAACTCTAAGCAAATTTCCTTTTTATTCACTGATTCTCTAATAAAATGATATCTTGTATCAATATGCTTGGTTTTCTTGTGAAACACATGATTCTTTGATAACATGATGGAGAAATTGTTGTCACAAAACACTGTAGTTGGTTCCATTTGTTCCTGCAACAAATATTTTAACATTCTTCTCATCCAAATTACTTGACAAGTTGTACTTGTAGCTTCGACATACTTAGCTTCTGTTGAATAAAGAGTCACAATGGGTTGCTTCCTTGATTCCCATGACACTATACCTATTCCAAAATGAAATGTGTACCCAGAGGTACTTTTCCTGTCATCTATGCTGCCTCTACAATCACTGTCAGTGTATCCAATAAGTTTGAAATCTTCTGAACTAGAATACATAATGCCAAAGTCTTTTGTTCCATTCACATATCTCATAATTATTTTTCCTGCCTTCCAATGTGATTCTTTTGGAGTTTCCATGAACCTTGAAATCAGGCTCACTCCATACATAATATCAGATCTTGTTGTTGTTAGATACATAAGGCTGCCTACCAACCTTTTAAACAGTGTGTGATCCACTTTAGATCCTTCATCTTCCTTTCTTAACTTCAATCCTTTTAGGACAAGTGTTGGGGTTGCTTTGGAATTTATCATGTTGAATCTTTTCAAAATTTCATGTGCATATTTAGATTGTGAAATAAATATACTAGATTTGGACTGGTGAACTTCAATACCCAAAAAATATCTCATAAGCCCCAAATCAGTCATTTCAAATTCATCCTTCATGACCGACTTAAATTATTCTATGCCAAAATCACCTGTAAAAATCAAATCGTCTACATATAAGAAAACAATTAACACATTACCTTACTTATTTTCTTTGATGTATAGTGTTGGCTCACATTCACTTCTCTAAAATCCATTTTGTGTGAGGTAGGAATCTATGAAATTGTACCAAGCTTTGGGAGCTTGTTTTAATCCATACAATGCTTCTTCAATCTGTACACTTTGTTTTCTTATCCTGGAATCTCATAGATTTGTGGTTGTTCCACATACACTTCTTCTTCTAAGTGTCCATTAAAAAATGATGACTTTATGTATCCATTTGATAAACATACCACTTGTTATGCACAACAATGGCCAACACAGTTCTGACTGTGTCCATGCACGCAATTGGCGCAAATGTTTCATTGAAATCAATTCCAGGTTGTTGTGTAAAACCTCTTGCAACTAATCTTACCTTGTGCTTCTGCACATTTCCATCTGCATATTGCCATGGTCTTATAAATCCACTTGACACTTATCACATCCTTGTATTTAGGTACATATACCAACTTCCATGTCTAATTATTCTCTATGCATTTAATTTCTTCATCCAAGGCTTGTTCCCATACATAATCTTTGACAGTTCTTCAAAAGTTAATGAATCATCTATTTGTGAAAAACGAGCAAAAACTGAAAAAAAAAAAGTATTTGTTGTGTCAACATTATAGATGTTGCACAGACTTCTTGTCTTTCTTGGTAAAAGAATTCCTAATTTTGGATTTGGTGATGTAGAACTACTTGGACTACTTGTTGGAGATTGTTGCACTCTTGGTGTAGATTGCACATCTGCAGATCTCACTGGACTAGTTTGAGATGTGCTTTGTGTCGCAGTTCCATGAGTGGAAGAAACTGCACACTAACTTATAACTAGTGTTTGAACCAATTCTTCTTTTGTGATATCATGCCCAATAACATCACTAATTTTGACTATCCTTTCTATGCTTCCATCCCATGCTTCATTCTCCACAAATTGAACATCACGACTTATTATGACTTTCCTTGCAATAGGATCATACAGTTTGTATGATTTTGTATCTTCAGAGTATCCAACAAATATACATTTATGTCCTTTGTTATCTAACTTCTTTCTCAACTCATCTGGAACACATGTGTATGTGACACAACCAAATTTTTTTAAGTGCGCCACATTATGCTTCATATATGTCCAGGATTCTTGAGAAACTTTGTTTTTCACACTCTTTTTCGGGCATCTGTTCATGGTGTATACTACAATTGCTACTGCCTCGACCCAACACTCATTTGAGTAATGTTTGGCTTCCAACATACTACATGCCATTTCCATGATGGTTCAATTCTTCCTCTCTGCGACACCATTCTGTTGTGGTGTATACCGCGCAGTGAATTTCTTGTAGATGCCATGAAATTTACAAAAGTCCTGAAATTCTCTTGAAACATATTCACCTCCTCTATCAGTTCTTAGAACCTTGATGTAATAACAACTTTGATTCTCCACAAGTGATTTGAATTGTTGAAAACGACCCAATTCGTCAGATTTATGTTTTAGAAAATAGATCCACGTCTTTGTTGAGAAATCATCAAAATGTAAGAAAATATGTACTACCTCCTATATATGGTATTTGCATTGGTCCACAAACATCTGAATTTAAAATTTCCAGTGGAGCTTTTTCTCTGTATGACTTTCCAACTGGAAATGACTCTCTATGTTTCTTTCCAAAAATGTAGCCTTCACATATTCTTTCCGTTTTTTAATTAATGGAAAACCTTTCACTATATCCTTTGTGTGTAGCAGCTTCAAACCTCCAAAGTTCAAATGTCCAAATATGAAATTGCTTAGCCAAGAATCATCATGCACTTCAGATTGGAATGTTGCATGCATGTCTGTGTCACTTTCTTCTCCTTTCTTGAAACTGTGTGCACTAACTTTTCCTTTCTTGGAACTGTGTGCACTTACTTCTTTGCTTTCTTCTTTGAATGCAATTTCAGACTGCACATCTTTTATTTCATAGACATCTTGTGTTGTATTTTTCTTCTTAGATGGATTCAATGTTAATGGAAACATCATGTTGTTTGTCATCTGAATTCTTGCAATAAGTTGATTGCTTAGATATCTGTCCACAATCATGTAGTGATTATTTTCCATGTAGATTATGTATCATTTTTGTAACAATTGTCTTGTGCTCATCAAATTATGTTTTAGACCATAAACATAATATACATCAAGAATAACTTTTTGTTCTCCTTGTTTAGTTAGAATGTTAATACTTCCTTTACCTAAGATAGTGAATTGGATATTTGTTCCAAGTGTAACTTTAGCTCGGATTGAATTATCCAAACTAGAAAACAATTTAAGTTTCATGTCATGTGATTATTCGAATCTAGATACCATATGTCACATGGACTTTCTTGAGAAACATTGCATTCAACTAGGGAATTTATAGGCATTGCTTCAACATGCACCATAAACATAGGGTTGGAGTGAGTATTTGCATTGTTTGACTGATCTTGACCTTTCTTGTTTTGATTATATTGTCTCTTCCTACACTCATATGCATAGTGTCCATACTTTTTATAGTAATGGCATTGAAACTTTGACTTATAAAATTTATGATTACTTGACTAACTGGTATTTGGATTTTAAATTCTTCCACCAATATTTACAGGAATGCTACTGCGTCCACCTCTAGCAAAACTTATTCCTCTGCCTATAGAGTTAGCTCTCCCCCTTCCTCTTCCATGGATTATAGATGAATGCAAGGAAAATTTGTTTTCTAATGACATATTTGACCTATCCAATCTATGTTCATGATTAATGAGAGAGGATTTCATCTTATCTACACTAAATTGACTCAGATCTTTGTTCTCTTCCAGAGTTACAACAAGAGTATCAAATTTAGGAGGAATATTCCTAAGTAACTTCTCTACAACCTTTCTATCCTCTATGGTTTCTCCATGAGACTTAATCTGATTTATCATGCCAATGATATGGGTGTAAAATGAATCTACTGAATCTATGTCTTTCATTGAAAAAGTTTCAAAATCTCTTCTAAGAATTTGCAGTTTTGAAGTCTTGACTTTGTCCATACCTTGATAAGAAGTTTGAAGTATGTCCCATGCTTCATTATCTTGCTTTGTTGATGCAACTCTTGGGAGTATGCTCTCATGTATGGCTTGATGTATGTAAAACATCACGTTTCCATCCTTATTCCTTTGATCTTTCAAAGCATCCTTTTCAGACTGTGTGAGAACATTGTATGTTGCATGATCTTCTAGTTCCACATAGCCATTCTCGACTATTTACCATACATATTGAACTTGAAATAATTTCTTCATGGTCAATGACCATAACTCATAATATTTTCCTATAAAAGTGGGAGGTTGCAGATTTGAAGTAGAAGCCATGATTTCACCTTTCAACAGAGATGCTTCTCTTGAAACCTACTCTGATAAAACTTGCTTTGATAGAACCTGCTTTGATACCAGATCTCGGATCTACAATGCGCAAACAAACTCTGTGCAATAGTACAGTTGCAAAGACTGTGCAATGAAAGTATTCAACACTGAACTCTCAGGACTTACCGCACAGTCCACAGAGTGCACGATTTACTGCACGTTGTGATAATAAAAATAAATAAACAATTTCTTGACACAAAATCAACAATGTGCTATACTTAGCATATAAACTTAGAAATACTCATGAATTTGTCAACACACAAAATACTTGATATATATTAAAAAATTGGGTGCTTCTCGCTAATACCGAATATGAAACTATGTCGAGCTTAGGCTCCAACAACTTCTACAACTTACAAAACACAGAGCTTGTGCTCTTAGACTTCTCAGAATCCTCATAATTTTTGCTCCTCTTCTCTATCGACTATTTTCTTCTCTATTAACTACTTACAGACTCAGACATATATAGATAAAGACAGAGACTTCATGTAGAAGTAAAACCAACTTAAACATTAAAGACAAAAATAAATACGACTAACTCTTATCTTCATAACACAGCTTGAGAAAGATAAATATTGTCTCATTAAATATCTCTCCTACTAACACTCCTCCTTGTCGTGTCTAACTAACTGAATCTCCAGGTTTTCGTGACAGACACAGTATGAGTAAGCGTAAAGCTGACGACTTGTAACTAATATTTCCAACAATTCTTTGGCCAATGTCGTTTTTCCTATGCCATCAACACCCATGATCCCCACAACTTTGGCAGGCATGCGCTCATCCTCCTCCTGCGGCGACAATGTCACTGCCTTTATAAAATTCTGTAAATTTTCCTCGAGACTAGTTGGATTATTTTCCACATGCAATGGTGTTTTGGGAATATTTTTCAAAACACTTCTTACAACCTTATTCAAAATCTCTTCCTCGTCCATGAAAGAAATATAATATTCATTTTAAGAGTGTAAATCCATTAATGAAATTTATGCACCCATCTTGAGAATCTATGGTGTGGTAAGAATTGTGCTAATATCAGGTTATTATTCAATATATTCATGCAATCCATTTATTATTTTAAAAATGAGAAGATAAATTCTTGTTTTTCTTTTAAAATTTGATCATCATGGGAGAAGTAAGAAGTAAATTAATCCAAATCCAAAACCAAACTTTGAAACGCCAAACCCAATCCATAAAAAGCGAATTCCAAACCTTAAAAGAAAAACCCAGAAAATTCAAACATACATCCAAATCCAAACCCAAACTCTGAAATGCCAAACCCAATCCATAAAAGAGGAATCCCAATCCTTAGAAAACCAAGACCAGAAAATCCAAACATATATCCAAATCCAAACCCAAACTTTGAAACACCAAACCCAATCCATAAAAGACGAATTCCAATTCCTTAAAAACCAATCCCAGACATCCTTATAAGTAACATCCATATAGGGAGAGTTAGCAGGAGGGAGATGCTCACCCATCCATCTCGAAACCGCTTATATCAAAAACATGTGAAAGAGTATTTCTCTAATTTTGAATATTTCTCATGATGTAGTTTGGCTTCTCTTCACTAGTTTCAGAGTCGTATGTTTTCTTTTGTTCGTGGTTGAACCACATGATCCACATTTACCTTTTCCTCTCCACCGAAGTTCGGAAGGCTTAACTTTGTGGAACACTGGAAGAATAATATCCTTCAACTTAACCATGAGGTGAAGCTCATTGAAGCACCATTTGGATTGTGTATATTTGGTAGAATAAATGGAAATATGGACAGAGGCCACTTGAATAACTACTATTTGACTAGTGATGTTGCGTCCCTTCACCAATTTTGGCTTCTCTAGGAAAACCCAGGAGGCGATAGAGATGGGTAGCTAAAGTGTTCTTGACATCAGGGCTCGATGATTTATGAACACATCATAGTATGGATAAGAATTTGAGGCAGAAGAGGATGCAAAGGAGGAAGAAGGAAAATCCATTGGAATTGGATGAATGGATGGACAGAAAGAGGAAGCCAATGTAGGTAGATATAGATAACAAGATGATGAAGTATAGGGTAGCGTGCATACTATCATTGTAAACAAAAAACTTGTGGACATGCTCGTTTAGTAGTGATATCTCTCACGACATAGATATTCTTTATGTTGGTCACCGACGGGTTAGATAGCAAGATGTTGAAGCACATGGCATCGTACATGTATGATCGTTGTAAACAACAAGCATGCGAACATGCATGTTTAGCAATGATATATCTCACCACATAGACTGCGTAGTCTAAATGTTTTAGGTTTTTTTTGGATGGGTTTAGTTCAAAAATCGGTGGAAATCTTAACTACTAATAGGAAATTTTTATGTGGTTTTGAACTAAATTATTGTTTTGTTCAATAATTTAGTTCAAAACCACATAAATTATTGATTCTTAACTACTAAATTGTTCAATTTTTTCATTTTTCATTTTGAACTAAAAATGAAAAATGAAAAAATTGAACAATTTTCCATGTGTCCTTATTATTGATGGCCATAATTAATAAGGATACATGACAAGCTGGTAGATTCTTTAATTTTTTATTTTTAAAATTGGGTTTTTAATTATTTTTTAAAATGTATAAAACCATGTAAAAATTTCCTATTCGTAGTTAACAACCAATCACAAAATAAGAATTTAAAATTTATTTTTCAATTTAAAAAATAATCAATTTAATAGATAATGTTTTGGAGACTTCATAAAATTTTATGGTAGAAAGTGAAAAAATTGCAAATTATTTAAAAGTCAAAGCACATTGACTATAAAATTTATGTTGATTATGAATAATAATTTCTTCTCAATAATTATGTTAACTAATATATCAAAATTTCATTGTATACTTATGAGAGAGAACTTAGGTTTATAAAATAATAACTTAGGTTTATGATTATGAAACAAAAAACATTTAACCATACTACACAAATTTGAATTACTTATATAACTTCATAACTCTAGAGAAAGTAGTGAAAATTATGCATAGTTGGATAGTGAAAAGTTATATGGTTGGTATAAAGTTTCATGGTTAAGAGTAGAAATAACTCGCCAACTCCTTAATTTATTTTCTATATTTAATTACCAAGTCATTAAAATCTTATCTTCTGACATACTAACCTCATAAATTTAAGTTAAACATGATCCACTAATCCACTAACTCCAACCCAATACCATAAACCCCTTAATACGTAACCCATATAATCCAAAACAACTCCAACCACTAATCTACTAACCACCTCACCATTTACCCACTAACCAACACACCCTTTAACTTTAATCCACTAACTCAAACCTTCTTTCCCTTTAGCTAGTTTGGTCTTGACCCTAGTTGCTTTGGGTCCTGAGAATCAGGTGCATCAAATTGGCTTCGGGGAATAAACTTCCTTCTTCTCTCAAATAATCGACTTCCTTCTTTGGAGGAAATATCTCCTTGGAATAATCTATCCTTCTATCAAAATATCTCCTTAAAATAATCTAGTCAATTGAAAGGGATAATCCTATTTCAGGAAGAAAGTAATGGTTACTTGTTCTAGTAAGCCCTATAATTCATCCCTCCAAAGCTAGTATCCAGGCTTGTAAACCTCCACTCTAGTAATGCACTGCTTAATAGTTTTAATCTCACCTCAAGCAAATAGCAAGCAAGTGGATTTACTTGTCACATTACCCCTTCTCACCTAACCCAAGTCTGGCATTAAATAGATGAAGGAAGCTTATCCCACTAAAGGGAGTTTTCTTCACCTCTTACCTTCTTATACTCTTGGGTGGGATATAACCCTTGACCCCTAATCTCCTTACAAGATAAGAAAGTACTCCATGTGTTCTATTTCAATTATACTTTGGAGTGTTATGGATATGACTAATATGCCACATCTTTTGTTCATCAATTTATTCATTTTAAGAATGTTTTGAAAACTTTAATTTACACTTATGACATTGTCAATGGGTGAGTGCAAGCTAATTATGGCCTCTCATGACGGGTTAATGGCAACGCAAATCTGGAAAAACAACAATCTGTTAACTTGGAGGGATTATTCAAGGTACTTTTACAATGAATTTGAATATGGTGTAAGAAGATGAAACGTAGGAAATTGAATTAGATTTCCAAATATACAAATTTTATTCATAGAAATTGTGAATAACTATGCCAAATTTGATTTTTTATAACAATGGTATCTTATTTTTCCAACAAAATATAAGACATATGTTTTTGTTCGTGCAGGTGTTGAGTACCTTAACGATGTAAATTCATTCCAAAAACTTGTATACTTGTAGAAAACCCCCTTTTTTGTGTTGTGTATTTTTTGGAAATTTATAATATTAATTTTATATATTTTTTAAATTATCAAAGTCATAATATCCTTGAAATTACAATGTCTTTTGTTTGTGTAGGCTAAGAGGGTCTTAACATGATCAAAACAATTTTAATTTATTTTTAGATTGTAGATATTGGTCTCCTCTAGTGCCAGATATAACACATTCAAGAAATGGTTAAGCCGACAAAAAAGTTATAGAAGAAATAAGAAAGGTATGTATTCTAGGATTTTGATATATGTCAACACAAAAATAGATTAAAAATAGTAAACATTATTAATTTTATAAAAACATTGTATATTTGGAATCTACACAGCCAATTTTATCTGTGTTTGTAGTTTTGTCAATAACTGAATTGTGTAGCCTATAGAAAAATAACTTCAAAAATAGAGATATGAAGAGGAATTCATAAAAAATGGAAGTTTTTATGTATTTGCAGACCAAACCACTAGGTTTGTCATCCCGAACCTAAATCCAAGGAAACCAACTCAACAAAAATGTATGATAGAGTTTTCACTCCTACCTGAAAAAAAATTGAAATTCAAATAATGTGCACGCTTTAGGAGCATGCACTTTCCTAAAGCACACACACATTATTAGAAATAGGAACGTGTGCGTGTTCTTGTTAACACACATAAATTCCCTCTCTCTCCCCCCCTGCCCCCCCTATCCCCCCCTCTCCCTCCCTCCCTCTATCTCCCTCTCTTTCTCTCTGACCTCACTCTCCCTATCCCACGAGGGATTCACCTTGTAGACCAATATACTATCACGCTTATTCATAAAGGGGGTTTTTAAATTGTGAAAAATAAAATCAATATATTGTAGGTATTGGGGGGGTGTGGGGTGTCAAGGGTTTTATAGGTATGTGGGGGTATAAAAAGGGGTATCTATTAAAAATAGGGGTTTATTTTATTGGAAAGATGTATTGGGAGGGAGGTTCAACAACAAGATTTTGGAAGATATTTATCAACATCAAGTGAAATTAGGGGTGTTATTTAATATCCCATGAATGAAGACACTATGTCATAGGTTAATTAAGTGAATACCCCGTGCCCTATCCCTCGCTCACTATCCCCCCCTCTCTCTCTCCATCTCCCTCTTCCCCTTATGTCCCTCTCCCCCCTCCCCCTATCTCTCTCCATCTCCCTCTTCCCCTCTCTCCTTATGTCCCTCTTCCCCCCCCCCACCCCCACCCCCCTCTCTCACCCATTGTTCCCCCCC
>ML829327.1:21252-35548 GCA_009831015.1 Picea engelmannii | reverse complement strand
GGACTTAAACTGTGTCCTGTTTTGCTTCCCTACTTGACAGGGTTTACACATTGAATCTTGGGGCTTTGATATTCTCGAAAGATCTTTTACTGCCTCAAGGTTTTTGAGTTTGATTAAGTGGTCAAAGTTTAGATGTCCAAGTCCTATGCCATAACCAACTTTCATCATGTTTGCTTAGATGACATTCTTCTCTATTTTCTTTTAGCACATATACATTATTTTCTGTCCTTATGCCTTTGGCCACCACTTGTCCTAAGTTTACAGACTTTATCTTGCAGTCCTTGGACATGAACAACACTTCACATCCTTTGTCACACATTTGACTTACACTGAGAAGATTATGTTTCAGCCCATCCACAAGTAGAACATCTTGGGATTTTCCTTTTCCATTACTTAGGCTCACCATCCCTTTGCCCTTTATTTTCCCTGGAGCATCATTTCCAAAGGTTACGTTTCCTGATTTGCTTTCACTTAGAGATAGAAACTTTCCTTTGTCTCTCATCATGTGTTTGGAGCATCCACTGTCTATATACCAAGGGCTCGTTTTTCTTTGAGCGGACAACACTAATCCACACTTGTCACTTTCTTTCTTCTTCCAAAACTTGACATTTTCAGCAGGAGATTTCGAATCTGGTTCATATTCCCTTAAACGGCAGTCAATAGATTTGTGTCCATAGTTATGACAGATGTAGCATTCAATCTCATTAATCAACAGGTCAAACTTATTTGTGCAGCATTGTCTACTCATTGAATGTTGATTATTTCTTGACCTCTTTAGTTGCATGTCCCTGGACTTAATTTGGCAATTGGCAATCAGTGAAGGTTTGTTACTTGGTTGCATCATTCTTTGTTGTGGCAAGTATTTATTCCTTTGAAATCTTAATTTCTCATGTATAAGTCTTAAGGAACAATTTACAACTTTGTGACCAAAGTTAGCACAGTAGAAACAATAGCCATAGAAAAAATCTTTGTACCTAGAAAATGGTTGTCTTCTTTGAGCAAATCGATTTCTTCCAGGCTAATGACGTCATTCAACAGTGAGCACATTACTTCTTTGTTATACAGATTCAGATCTGGCATCTTTTACGTTACTCGACCTAGGCGGCTAATTGTCTTCCTTTGTTTCTGCAGGATTGTTATTGTCATTGGTTGTACTTTTGACAAACTTGATGGGTTCTTCATTTCCTGGCTTACCACTACTTGATCCCTCTTCATACCCCAAGCCATTTTTCAGCTTTGGATTCCTTTGCTGATTTATAATGGTGGCCAATCCTTCTGAGGCTTTGATACTTGACAGATTCTAATTATACAAGGCTTGAAACTTCTCCAATTATTTCCTTGTTTTCACTACTTCTTGTTCTAATGCTTCACATCTTTCCTTCTTTTCTAATAACTGTTGTTTTAGAATCTCTTCAATTTTCTTTGCCTCTTTCAATTCTAGTTTTAGTAGGACAAGGTCTTCATCAGGTTATTTACTGTCTTTCTTGAACTGTATCAACAATTGTCTTTGCTTTATGTTCTTGATTCTTAGTCTGTCAATCTCTTCCAGTGCACTGATCAGTTCTCCTTCCATGTCAACCACAACTTCTTCTTCATCACTCCCTGTGATTTTATTATCATAATCCTCTTTGGCCATAAGTATGAAGTCATTTAGTTTATCTTTAATAGAGGAGTCATTTTCTTCATCATCTGAAGGATCATCATCATTGTTTACGCACATAATTTTCTTCTTAAAGTTTTTTTCTTTAAAGAAATTTTTGTGTTTGTACTTCTCCTCATCATCACATGTCTGATCCTTTCCTTTGTGGGGACATTTATTTGCAAAATAACCTATCCTACCACAGTTGAAACATTTGAAAGGAAGTTTACCTTTGTATTTGCCTGATCCCTTCTTCAGTCTCTTCACAAATTTTGCTTCAATTTCATTGGGCTCATAATCCTCATTCTTGTCTTCTTTAAATGATGCTTCTCTGGAGGTAGGTTTATCTTTAACTATTCTCATTTCATATGTAGTCAATGATCCTAGTAGTTGATCAAACTCCAAGGTTTTTAGATCGTTAAGTTCTTCTATAGCAGAGACCTTCGGGTTGAACCTATCTGTGAGAGTTCTCAAGATTTTCTGAACTAAAGAAGGTTCATCAATTGTTTCACCAAGCGCCTTCATTGCATTTACCATTTCTTCTACTCTTAGAAAGTATTTTCCAACAGTTTCATCTTCCTTCATCTTCAACTGTTCAAACTGTATTCTATAGGTTTGAAGATTTGCATCCTTTACCTTCTCATTACCCTCATAGATGCTAATGAGTTTGTCCCACATTTCTTTGGTAGTTCCTAGGTGCATAACTTTTACGAATTTTGCTTCTACAAGCCCACTCAAGATAACATTCATAGCCTTAACGTTGAAGCTAAATTCTAGTTTGTCATCCTTATTAGCTAGCACAACTGGCTTTACATAACCAATATATACCACATCCCAGACATCTGCACCTAACGACATTATGTAGGTTCTCATTCTAACTTTCCAGAAGGCAAAGTTTGTTTCATTTAACAGAGGGGCCTTATTGGTTGAATTTCCTTCATGGCTTGACATGTTTAAGCTCTAGGATCTACCCTTAGATAAAAGGGACTGGCTCTGATACCAATTTTTGGACAACTGAGAGGGGGGGTGAATCAATTGTTACCGTTCTTAAACAATTATGCTTCTTTTAAAATCTTTACAAGGAACTCAATGATGATCACAATAATGCAGGGAAATAAACAATGGCACATTTAGCATCAGTCACATATATGAGAAACACAGAGACAAATATTTCCCAAGGAAACCCATACAGGGTAAAGACCTCCTCTTCTTTATATGATAAGTATTATTTACATTCTTTACATTATCATACATATGTGCACCAACTCATTGTGAGGCTACAACCTCTGTTTTGCAAGCTGCAACTTGTTGAGAGTACCAACTCTCTGTTTTTCTCTAGCACCCACTAGAAGGAAGCACCAACTCCCTGGTTTCTCTAGCACCAACTAGAAGGAAGCACCAACTCCTTGGTTTCTCTAGCACCAACTAGAAGGAAGCACCAACTCCCTGAGTTCAAGCACCCACTTGAACCTCTGAGGACAACTATACTCCCTAGCTCCTCCCTACCACCCTATTTTATAAATCTTTGCTATTGAAACGCATTACAGTGATATAATGTTCAACAATGGATTACCAGACTCATCACTGTTCTGCTGCATTTCGTTGCTCTGTCTGCCTCACTGCCTTCCTGCACACATGACTTGCGCTGTCTGTTCTTATGCTTTTTATGCTCTATGCACCATGTCCATTCACTACACAGTTCCTCTTCTATTCAATTCAGTTGCTGCACTCTGATCTTTCTTCATGCATGAATCACCTTCCACAACGACAATCACAGCTACACCAATAGTAACCACATCTCTTCTCTGTACCGTGTATGTATAGCTTCTGTGCATCTTGTGCATGCTCATACCGCACCAATCTCCTCCACATATCAAGTGCTTTGAGTGATCATCATCGTGACTCTTCAACTTCTCTGGAAGTTCTTCCACTCGTCCAACATCATTGTATGTTATGCTAAGATTCCTCAGCCTCTCTGGTAGTTGAGACTCTTTGTCTTCTCTGTGACAGACGAGCTCACCTTCTCTGTTCCAGTTACAGGCTTCAATTCTCATCCAGTTGTCAATCACCTCCACGAGCATCTTCATCCCTCTTGAAGATTCCCAGAGACTCTTCATCTCCTCTGTCAATCACCCCAAAGTGTCTTCGAGTCCTCTGGCAGAAACCATCAGTGGTTTTTGGCAGTTACACTGTGACGTGCAACAATAGCCCTCCGATCTCCTTCAATTTCATCTGCACCGTTAGTTTAGCTCTGAAGGATATTGTCGTGATTTAAGCTTTTCGTACTTTCACAATTCAGAGATTCTGCGATGAGGCATCTTGAATCTTCATGTTGCAAGCTCCGAAAAGGAGCTTGGCTGCTCTGGCTCCCTCCTCTATGTGACCATAGGTGGTGACCACCGGTTATAGAGACATTTCACCTTTTCGATATTTTGGCATTCGTACCAGACGCGATCCCCGAAATTTCGAGGCGGAGCTTATCTGCACTAGGTCCTTCCTCCACGTGACCATAGGCGGTGACCACTGTCTGTGCTAAAAGGTGTTGTGAACTCATGATCTTCATCGACCCTGATTGACGGTCCACGATCTCGATGAATCAACGGTCCAGATATTTTCACGATCTCGCATCTCGCTGTTCCTTAGATGAAGGGTCTTGTCACTCCGAGTCACGATAGGCAAAACTTTGAGATGGAGCTTAGATCGACGATCCACATTCTAGGTGATCTAACGGTCCTGATATTTTCACGATCTCACATCTCGCGGTTCCTTAGATGGAGGCTCTCGTCACTCAAAGTCGCGATAGGCGAAAATCTGAGATGGAGCTCAGATCGACGATCCACGTTCTAGGTGATCTGACGGTCCTGATCTTTTCGCGATCTTGCATCTCGTGGTTCCTTAGATGTGGGTTCTTATCACACCAAGTCACGATAGGTGAAGCTCCGAGATGGAGCTTAGATCAACGGTCTAGAACCCTTGGTGATCTGACGGTCCAGATCTTATCATGAGTTTTCATCTCGTGATTCCTGTGATGGACATTCTTGTCACTCCAAGTCGCGATACGTGAAACTCCGAGATGGAGCTTTGACATGCTCTGATCTTCTGCCATGTGTCCCTCGTGGATCAACGGTCAAGATTTTATTGGGACTTCACAACTCCACGAGCCTTCGTTGTGCCTGATCAACGATCCATATTTGGCCTCGATCTAATGGTTGAGATTATTTAGCGATTTCACATATCGCAAATTCGAGAAGTTAGGGAACCCCATTCCTTTGACTTTCCAGTCAGCAACATGACGATCTTCCACCACGTGTCCTCTTGATCAATGGTCCACGACTATCCCCGATGGACGACCAATATTCCTTCACAGTTTTGGGGAGTTGGATGACTCTTGGACTTATCCGCCTTGTAGCTTCACCATATCTAACGACTATTGAGCCTTTGTAGATACCCCAGATCCTATGGCCCAGATCTTGTCACGATTTCCCCACTTCGCGATTTCGCTGCTTCACGATTTTGTCCACCTTCGCGATTTCGGCCACCTCACAATTTCGTCACTTCGCGATTTTGTCGGTTCACGATTTCATCCACCTTTGCGATTTTCCCGCTTCACGATTTTTTCCACCTCGCGATTTCATCACTTCGCGATTTTGCCACTTCGGTGGTGAAGTGTTTCGACACTTCAACTCCCGGTATCCGAAATTATAAAATGGAGTTTACTCTTCCATTATCACTGCGCTGCTAATCATGCTTATTGTTGCCATCATTGTTCTTTCCATCAATGACAAGCTTACTCCCAACTGTAAACCTTCCAACAACATTCCCTTTCCTGGAATTCATAGGCTGGTGCATTGAACAATACTCATAGGAAGAGAGGGTCGTTTTAAATAAGTTAGGGTCTGAGGTCCTATGTATAATAGATAGCCCGTCCATTCGACACACCCTTAACATACCATAGTCCCCTTCCACACCATATGAACCCTTCGAGGAAGAAAAACTAGTTATACTTTACAGGGAATGTCCCCCCGAGGTCAAAAACCTATTTTTGCAGACAATTGTCAAACCCGAGCAGTATTCTGAGAGTTTTTCCTTGCCAATGAATGTAAATTCCATGGTTATCGAAATCCAATGGGCCTGTTCCATACTTAGTCATATTTTAGGTCTAGATAATGAAAAATATGTACTTGAGGTCCTGTTAGGTTTTTTGTTAACCTTTTTTTAGTTAGAATCTAGTCAGTCAGGTCATATCAGTTTTGATAAATTCATAGTTGATTATTTACACAAACAACTAGTGAACTTCCAATCACTAAGGCACTTCAGGTACTACACATACTTGCTAAAAATATTCCCAGAGACAAACAAGAAAGAGTTCCCTGAAGAAACATTCATCTCCATTGAATGCAAAAGAATCACAATGATCATTTTCATAAATAAGATCATGTCCATAGTTTACAGCTTGATCTTCAACACCAACCTGCCAAGAGTCCTAGAGGACATGAAAAGTTACTTATAGCCAAATTCAGAAAACAAAGTAGGAGATTGGGTGTTGTTCATGCATTCTACAGTAATTTGGGTATATGGTTGTCAAAAGGCACCTTATCTTCTCTCTATATTTCTGACACCTAGAGTCTTTTCCCTCGAGTTCATCAAGAAAATAATCATCTCAGAGACAAAACATTTACTGAAAATGCATAAGGTGTCCAACCTAAAATTTCCTTTCATCATAGGACCATTTATTGTGAAGACTAGATCTTGCTTATCTCAAATCCAGGCCAAACTCATCAGAGTTTGGATTTTCACAGCTACAAGGGAGAAGATATGATCCACATCAGGTCATATCTAAAATAATATTGATAAGCAAACATGGCCCTTATGAACATGAGTATGTTGAAGGTTTTGACAAATTGGCAAATTTGGAAACCTATGCTCATATGGAAGCTATCTTCCAGCCTGCTCAAACACAACAAGTGGGGCCAACCCTACAACAAACTAAGACACAACAAACCCCTCAGTAGCTGACATTCCAAGTTACCAAAGTAATTGTCTACACCAAGAGAAGCAGTTCAGAGGCCCTAGGCACTAGTAGTCAGCAGACTACTCCCAAGAAGATAAAGATCAAACAATGTCCACAGATAGTAGATATGGAGGAAGAAGAGCCTAAGGAGCAAGTAAGTATGGATATGGTGGAGAGTGGCACTAGAAAGGAAGAAGCTAGTAAAAGAATAATGCCCCAAAGTGAAAACATCTCAAGATATTTCAACAACAAAAAGCACATTTTTGATAAAGCACCTCGAGCAGTCTACCAATCTAAATAATATTTAGCAAAGTAATATGATGTGAAAGGAAGCTTGGCCATGAGTGAAATAAGGGAGTTGATACCTGAGGTGGAAAATATTTCTCAACATAGGTCTTCTCTATTCTCAGTTAGAGATATAGATAAGAAGAAACTCAACATAGCAGTTGTAGATGAGGATAAAATGTTTGAGGTCAAGATGCATTATGAAAACATCAGTGCCCCAGACAAGGTGAAATTCTACATAAACACCAGTGACAAGTTGTATTCGAACTACCTGGGTCTGATCTTAAGGGTTTCAATGTTGACAACTCATGCACTTAAGCTGGAGGGACAATTGAGACAAGAGAAAGCATCCAACAGATATTGGTAGACTCAAGTCAAGAGATTAGAATTTGAAGGCCCTTAGGGGGTATAAGATTCCTTAGAAGAGAAATACAAGATGATTCAAAGCATGAAGAAAAGGCTAAATATGTCTTCCATAGGGGATCCACAAATAGTAGAGCTGGTTTCTTTAGAACAAGAGAAAGAGATGTTTCGACAAGAAGCATTGAATTACAAGGCCAAAGTGTTGCAGCTAGAGAAGGAAAAGGTGAATTGGTCACAAGGACATACAAGATCATCAGACATGGTTGTTGTTGCACCTTCTACTGCAGAAACTTAGCAAAGAATTGATAGATTGGTTCGGGATATGTCCCAAGTTAGCCTATAGGCAGAAGAAATCAAGAACCTTAAGGGAGACATAGAAAATATGAAACAAGAAATAAGAATAAAGGATGAGAAGATGGCCTAGTTCCATAAAGAGAATCAATCTTTACACGAAAGAGTAGACAAGTTGAAGACAAGGTTGAAAGGAAAAGGATTGTTGAAGGGGGCCAAACACGTCGTCTAGGACTCTATTGTTGTTGAAGTTGCCAAGTTCAAGGTATACTTAAATTTAATCGATGATGAAGATAGCATGGCCATCACAACCAGAACATATGAACTGTTGTGAGTGAAACACTAGTAAAGAAACCCTCAGAGTGGGCCCAAAATGCTATAAATCTAATGGATTCCATTCCCGCTGTTGGACTTCATACCATTAAGGTCAAAGACAAGACCACATTGATCATTTGGGCCAGGATATTTATTGCCAAGCATAACTTGCTTAAATCAGTCCAAACCAAGGCCATGCAGATGGAGTGGAGCATACATGAATTCAAAGATATGTTTGAAGAGTTTTTCATCAAAGGCCTCCCACCATTTTGGGATGGAAAAGGGAAATTGTATGATCAAGAGGAGTACAATTGTCACCTCACCCAATGCAGAATGGATCACTCCAAGTTTGAAAGCCTAGAGGAAAACTTGAAGGGGACAAACCTGGTTGAGTATTTGACCATGGATTTTGAGATCCTGAATCAGTTCAATATAGTGAAGATTAGACTGCTAACCATGACTTATGCTTCTTTCATTTACCTGGAGATTCTGATCAAAGAAATGATGGACTACTAGATCCATTCTGACTTGCAGTGGAAAGAGATAGTGCGGCTAGGCAAGACAAAATGTAGTTTTTCATGAACCAACAAATAGCCTCCAAGTGTCACCAAATTTGCGAGTTCGATAGAGGACCAAAATGAGATAGATGGTGAAGACAAAATTCGAGAAGTCAGAGAAATCAACCGTTAGTTTACAAAGCATTTTTTTATTAATCATTGTAAATCGGTTCACATACCGAGAATGTCAGTTAAAATTATTGTAGTTGGTTTTAGAAGATGAAACGTTTTAGTTCAGCTATTGTAATTGGTTTCTAATTGAAAGGAACTTGAATTGTATAAATGCTAGAAGTTATGAATGTATTAATGTTGGCAGAAGTGCAAGGGAACAATTCTGGTTGTTCTAAACTTAATTGTAATTTTCTAAAATTGAATTGAATACATATGCAGAAGCTTTTGAAGTCTCTATGAAAAGATTCTAATGGTGGTGATATGATTTTTTTCTTCTCTCATTGCATGTATTTCTTGTGTTCTTTAATTCCATTTACACTGTCTTCTGTTTAAATTGGTTAGTTAAAATCTCATAATTCATCTTATGATGCTCTCGGCCTAAGCAATTTAAACTGTGTGTATTTCTTCTTAACTAATTCAGAATTCATTTTAGTAATTCTCTGATGCAATTATTTGTTTTCTCCTTCCTCTTACACTATGATTAAATTCAATTTACAACTCAGATTCATTGCCTCATTTATCCTTTATCCTATGGAGATTTCTACCGGAAAGTCATTGTTTTCATTCACTTTCAGAATTTCGACTCCATATCCCTAAGTGACCCTCCCCTTCCTTGCCATCAACTTTATAAAAAAACCCTAAAACAAACTAAATCTAGCCACTGATTGCCAAAGAAATATCAAGTGACACGAGAGATCCCTCTCTGAGTTGAGCAGGTAAGTGCCCAGCTCTAAAGTTGGTTGAAACAATTACCTCTATCATTTTTCTATCAGCTGGACAAAATTTACAAAGTGTTGTCATTCTGGCGTCGTTGCCAGGGAATGAAAGTAAAATCTTCCCTGGGAGAAGAACGACTTAAAGCTTTAGTTTTGATCCCTGAGGGTGGAAGTGGATCAAATACCTTATTGGATGAGATTATTTTGCGTGACGACTCCGTTACCAAGAGACTAGTTTCACCAAGCAGTGCGAGCTAGAAATATTGGCTCCCAAGAGAATTCACACCAGGAGAAACCCAGACGCAGAAGATGCAATCCTTGTGTCTGACCCTGAAAATCTTGTACATAAAAGAAAAGAAAAAAAATTAACCCCAGTTTTGCATTTAGAACGATATCTATCCTTACCCAAGGATGGAGTGACGAGCATTAAAGACCTTGAGTTTGATGTAAAATTTGAACAAACTCTGTTCAAAACTAAATCTGAATCTTGTTTGAGCGAGGTCATCTTTGACGAAAAGAGATTCCAAGATTTGATTTTAGCTACATCTTTGAATCCTATAGTGATTCGCACTCAGAACCAACATCCACTTCAATCCCTCACAGTAGCCATGACAACTAGATTTGCTCCTCTTGTACTTCATGCTCAGCTACATGATTTACCTCGAGAATATAAAATAAGGATCAAACTATATGATGCTGAAGGTAGCGTGTCAGCCCAAAAAAATCTATACTGGTTCAATGATTTTATATTCTTGGAAGAATTATAGTTTGAAGATGAAAAAATGAGTTTGTTTTCACAATGCCTTGCAGGAGAAGTGAGAAAGTGGTTCAAAGCTCTTCCAGCAACTAGTATCATAAATTTTGAAGCCTTTGAAACTAGTTTTCTTGCAAAATGGGGTGAAAAGAAGAACCCCCTTCAGTTGTTGACTCAGTATAACAACATGAGTAGGTCACCTAACGAAACAGTGTAGGATTTTTCAGTCAGATTTGTAAAGGTTTATAATTTGATTCCGACTGAGGTAAACCCCCCCCTAAAGCTGCTCAACTCAGATATGTTGATTCTTTTGAAAGTGATTTTTCTTTGTTAATGAGGGAACGAAGATATGCTTCATTAGATGATATGATGATTGATGCCATATAATTAGAGGTAAATCTAATGGATTCAAGAAAGATCAAATATGTCTCTGACAAGGACATGAATAGATCTCAATATAAGGCATAACCTTCCACTTCACAAATGCCAGAAGAAAGATTTGAAATTATGATGAAAACCATGGAGAAAATGATGGAAAGAATGGCCTTAGATAATAAGTGTAACAACAGAGAACATGTTGATGGCCCACACATAAATTAGAGAAGACCAACAATCCCACAAATCAGAAAAAGAAATCAAGGGAATCAAGGGAATCAGGGAAATCAGGGGAATCGGGGAAATTCGGCAAACCAAAGAAATCAAGGGGATCAAAAAATAAGCCCTCCTTTTCAAAATAATTATGTGAATGAGAATTATGATGGATATTTTGAAGACAACATGAATTGTTGCGATTATTAAGAAACATAGGTGTTTTTTACTAAAGAAGAACATGACCAGTTCATGGATGCAAATGAGATCTTCATGCAAGATGAGGAGGAAAGGTTATCAGTAGAAAGGGAAGATTACCAAATAGAATTTGTTGGCAGCCAACCCATTTTTTTTTTGATTGCTCTCAAAAATCTGCCTACACCCCTTGTGGTATTACGACAAATCATTGTCGCATTGTGCTAATGGACTTTTGTTTCATTTTTGCGACGATTACAATTTGATTCCGATTCAGTTTTCACAACTGCAAGTGTGAAAACACCTCTTTCGTTGCTTTGACTGTCGTCGTCTTTTATTGATCTTTGCAAAAGTTTCTTCAAACCATATCCATTCACTTTAATTGCGCAACTTGATTTCTTTGATAGATATTAAGTTATGAGTTATGTTTATAATTGATTTTGATTTACACATGACTTGATTAATATCGTTTTGAACTCTTAACTTATCATTCTCATATGCTCATTGGTTAATGTTTTCACATTTTTTTTATGCTAAAACACATTGGAAATATCATGAGTTTGGCTTCATATAAAATGGCAATGATTTAAGCTTTGCAAAAAGCACTTTGATCAGCCTTTGGATTTGTTCGATTTTATACTTTGAACCCTCGATACATTGTTTGGGAGTTTGATACCACATGGAACGATAATAGTTTCAAACTATGTATTGGCTTGAATGAATTAACATTGGTKTYAAACGATGGAATTGGCACRATAGATCGATAGTTAATGYTRGGTACTGTGTTTGATTAAACTTAACACTTGGCRCATAATTATCACATGAGGTGTTGGTTCTGACTCGGATGAATGGCACGTAGAGATGATGATTCACCTATTTGYTGGTCGATACRTTTGTTTTAAATGATTATGGTTTTAACAGCTCTGTACAKGTCATTAATGCAATGCGTGGCGATGGTAATCCCACCACCTTCGCACGCATGGAGTTATTTCCGGTCTCGTCGAGCATTCAAGCTATTGAAACCCTATCGTTTTCACTCTGTGCAATGTTCATTCAGTGTGAACCCTACCATGTACAGAGGTTATGGCTCCTGTCGTGAGGGTCGAACCTAATGGGTGCCAAGCACTGTTGACATTTGATGGTGCGTATAGCGATCTAGAAGAGTTCGGATGGCTTTCGTTTATAAGGAAGTTCGATGGTTTTAGCATCTCTGTCGCTCGGCAATTTGCACTGTCATTCGATGGCTGCCGAGCCAAAGTTGGAGATGTCCAGCTTGAAATCACCGAACAATTTCTCAGCTTGGAAACTAGCCTGCCTGTCAAGGGACAAAAATGGTCCAAAAGTTACAAGGTAAATGATGTCCCGTGGACATTGTTATTTCGGTCTCGGACAGTGAGGTCGTGCGATAGAGGTTTACCTGCAAAGATGTTGAAACCCCGCTGGTATGATCTCTTGATGATTATCAGGCAATTCGTTACTTGTGAAGGCAGGTACGGGTTTGTTTTCTTGTTTCATCTACGTTTATTAATGGTATTCATGGGTTTCGAGCTTAGTATGCCGCATTATCTGCACCGAATTTTATTCAAAATGGCTAAGAAGTACAAGCGAAGTCAGGCTGACACTAGCCTCTTCCATGTTGGGTTGATTAAAATGATTGTTGTTTATGAATTGGGGTTACGTCGTGATTCCTGGCACGATTTTCTCAACCGTAATGGCTTTGAGGAATCAAATCCTCCACAGGTCGATAAGCCTATGGTAACCGAGAGTAAGCCTACCCCTGTACCCTACAGTGTTTTTCTACCTAAACCTGAACCCGACTCACCTTTGAATTCACCTATGGCTATGACTAAAGTTGCTAAGCCTACGACCACAAAGGCTAGAGCAAGGACTGTTGCTAGAAACAAGAAAAATGCAAGGATGATCTCTCGTATGGAGAGAAATAAACCTAAGCTTCCTGCCAAAACAGAGCCTATCGTGGTCAGCGAGGACTCTGATTCGAGCATTGAGCATTTTCTCGCCGAAGAGGGCTTCTGTGGTGACAAACCTCCTTATGTTTTTGTTGAGAATTTACCTCCTTGTCTGCGGGATAACCCTGACTTTCCTGGTATTAAGCCACCTCATGAAACCCTCGGGGAATCATCAAACCCCCCTTCTGTTCAAAAGGTTGCTTCACCTTGCGACCAGTGTGGACTTTGGTTAGAGAGATACTACTTGGATGTCCCAAAATTGGAATCCAAAATTCATGATTTGGAAAACCAAGTGGCAAAGATCACTGGTCAACATGCAAAGGTGCAGCCCAATGATAAGAATCAACGAACTGCTGGGTCAATCCTGTTCAAAAATGTCGAGTCTGCTACAACAATTGTCAATTCGAAATTGACATAGCTTCAACAACTGTAATGGTATAACTTTCCCTCTTTTATACAACGTGATCATAAGCTCTGTTTACATGGTTGACTGGCTCTGTCGTGCATAAGTTTTGATTATTGATTTCTGGATTGGTTGTGATTAGATTTAGTTTGATTGACCATAATTTGATTTGAATATGTTGTTATTTGATATCTTTTCCATTCTTGAAATACAAACGATATCTCTGTTCGATTTGATTATATCTTGCGCGATACGATGGACAAATTGGTTAACTATGCTCATTGTGTTTTCTATGTTGGGACCAACTCGTATATCATTTGTTACATAATCAAATTTTGAATGGATAACCATAACAGCTGTTACGATGTGAGTTGTACTCCGATGATAACAAATCTGTTATTCGATTGAGATTACAGGGATGGATTGATTGTATCAAATCTTTTGATTTGTGTCTATAATTAAATTTAGTTATACGCCTGGTTTGTTGACTTTGTCAAAACCCTGTTTGTCGACTACGGAGTGATCCAACATAAAGACTGTTGAGTCGATATTTGTGCAGATGATCCGATTACATTGGAAGCAATTCATACATCGTGCTTTTAAATGAATGATATCAATCTGCTGTTGTGATTATAATTAGTCAATTACAGTTACGAATTTACTTGTGAATTATTTGAAACGCACCGAATGAGAACTGTGGTTGGATTCTATGGATACAGTGATGCGTGAAATCGTAATGGCTTTCTATATTGGCAATGATATGAATCTTATGCTTACCGATAATGATGGTTTGTATTTCCTGCGATTTGGTTTGTCATTCATTTCATTCATGGAACAGTCTTGTTAAGATGTGATGTGATTTTAATGCCGATTGGGAAAACAGAGCATCTCTACTCTATCTCGATTGTATTTTGTTTGATTTGGTTGGATTTAATCATTAGTGATTTATTGATTATTATTAGATGATTGGATTCGATTTGATTGTATATCTGGTCATGTTTACTATCTTAGACCAGCTACAGAATCAAACGATTCTGTAGC